>PVJL010005853.1:6631-23004 GCA_004026885.1 Lyroderma lyra
AGCAGTGTACCAGAGTTCCTTTCTCTCCACATCCTCTCCAGCACTTGTTATTCCTTGTCTTGTTGATAACAGCCATTCTCACAGGTGTGAGGTGGTATCTCATTGTGGTTTTGATTTGCATTTCCCTGATAGCTAATGAGGATGAGCATTTTTTCATATGTCTGCTGGCCATTTGTATTTCTTCGTGGGAGAAGTGTCTCTTCAGGTCCTTTGCCTACTTTTTAATTGGGTTGTTTGTTTTGTTGTTAAGTCTTACTGGTTCTTTATATATTTTAGATGTAAGACCCTTATCAGATGTGGTGTTTGCCAGTATTTTTTCCCATTTGCTTGGCTGTCTCTTTGCTTTGTTGATGGATTTTTTTTTGCTGTGTGCAGAAATTTCTTAGTTTGATATAGTCATTTATTTATTTTTGCTTTTACTTTCTTTATCTTTGAGGTCAGGTTCATGAAGTCTTCCTTGAGTCCTAGGTCTATAAATTTAGTACCAATGTCTTCTTCTATACAGTTTATTGTTGCAGGTCTGATATGAAGGTCTTTAATCCATTTTGAGTTAATTTTTGTATATGGAGAGAGTTCACAGCTCAGGTTCATTCTTTTGCATGTGGTTTTCCAGCTTCCCCAGCACCACCTACTGAAGAGGCTGTATTTTCCCCATTACATATTTTTTGCTCCTGTATTAACAATTATTTGTCCAGAAATTTGTGGATTTATTTCTGGGTTTTCAGTTCTGTTCCATTGGTCTATGTTTCTGGTTTTTTTGCCAATAGCAAGCTGTTTTGACTATTGATGCTTTGTAATATAAATTGAAGTCAGGGAGTGTAATACCACCAGCCTTATTCTTTTTATGTAGTATTGCTGTGGCAATTCGAGGTCTTTTATGGTTCCATATAAATCTGGTAATTTTTAAATCTATTTCATGAAAGTATGTTTGTGGGATTTTGATAGGAATTGCATTAAATCTGTAAATTGCTTTGAGTAATATGGCCATTTAAATAATGTTAAGTCTTTCTATCCATGAACATGGATTATCTTTCCATTTCTTTGTGGCCTCTTCAGTTTCTTTCAAAAGTGTCTTACATGTTTCCCTGTATCAGTCTGTCACATTACTCTCATTACTTTTTCTGAAGATTCATTGTTTGTATATAGGAATGCTGTTGATTTTTGTATGTTGATTTTGTATCCTGTGACTTTACTGTATTCGTTTATTGTTTTTAATAGTTTCCTGGTGTAGTCTCTGGAATTTTCTATGTAAAGGATCATGTCATCTGCAAATAGTGACAATTTGACCTCTTCTCTCCCAATTTGGATACCTTTTATTCCTTTCTCTTGCTGGATTGCTCTGGCTAGAACTTCCAGTACTATATTGAATGGCAATGGTGACAGGAGGCATCCCTGTCTTGTTCCTGATTTTAGGGAAATAGGCTTCAGCTTTTCCCCATTCAGTATGATATTTGCTGAGGGTTTGTTATATATGGCCTTTATTATGTTGATATACTTTCCTTTTATACCTATTTTATTCAGTGTTTTGATCATAAATAGATGTATCTTGTCAGATGCTTTTTCTGCATCAATTGATATGATCATATGGTCTTTATCTTTTTTTTTTATTTATGTGGTGTATCACATTGATTGATTTTCATATGTTGAAGTATCCTTGTGCTCCTGAGATGAATCCCACTTGATTATGAGTATAATGTTTTTGACGCATTGTTGTATTCTATTTGCTAACATTTTGTTTGGAATTTTTGCATCTGTAATTGTGTTTTTTAACCCTTCACCTTTTTCACCCAGTTCTTTACCCATCTTTCTATCTGGCAGCTATCACCTTGTTCCCTGCATGTATGACTCTGTTTCTCTTCAGTTATTTTGTTCTTTAGATTCCACATACAAGAGAGAACATATGGTATTGGTCTTTCTCTGACTTATTTCACTTAACATAATACTTTCCCAGTCTATCCATGTTGGAAAGGGAAAGATTTCATTCTTTTTTATAGTTGAGTAATGTTCCATTGTATATATGTACCACATCTTCTTTATCCAATCATCTGTTGATGGGAGCTTAGGTTGCTTCTATACTTTGGCTGTTGTAAATAGTGCTGCAGTGAACATAGGGGTGCATATATCTTTTTGAATTCGTGTTTTGGATATCTTCAGATAAATACTTAGAAGTGGAATTGCTAGGTGATAAGGTAGTTGTTTTTTAAATTTTTTTTTTTTTTTTTTTTTTTTTTTGTATGTGGATAGTTCCCTGGCCGGGAATCGAACCTAGGCCACAGCACTGACAGCACCAGCGACGAAGCCTTAAGCCACTACACCACCAGGGAACTCCCTGTTTTTTAAATTTTTTGAGGGACCTCCAAATTGTTTTTCCATAGTGGCTACACCAATTTGCAGTCCTACTAAGAGTGTACAAGAGTTCCCTTTTGTCCACATCCTCGCTAGCACTTGTTGCTTTTGATTTATTGATGATAGCCATTCTGAAAGGTATGAGGTATTATCTCATTGTGGTTTTAATTTGCATTTCTTTGACAGTTAATGATGTTGAGCATCTTTTTATATGTCTGGGCATATTGGCCATCTGTATGTCCTCTTTGCAGAAATGTCTTTTCAGGTCCTCTGCCCATTTTTTAATTGATTTGCTTTTTGGTGTTGAATTATGTGAGTTCTTTATAAATTTTGTATGTTAACCCCTTACTAGATATTTCATTGGTGAATATCTTCTCCCATTTGTTGTCTTTCTATTTTGTTCATGATTTCCTTCACGGTGCAAAACCCCTTCAAGTTTAATATAGTCCCATTTGTTTGTTTGTTTGTTTTTGTGTTCCTTGTTTGAGGAGATATGTCAGAAAAAAATACTACTAAGAGCATTATCAGAGTTTACTGCCTATGTTTTCTTTTAGGAGTTTTATGGTTTTGGGTTTTACATTTAGGTCTTGAATCCATTTTGAGTTTATTCTTATGTGTGGTTTTAAAAGGTGATCAAGTTTCTTTCTTTTTCTTTCTTTTTTATTTTTTTGCATATATCAGTTTTTCCTATATGATTTATTGAATAGACTGTCTTTACCCCATTGTATATTTTTGCCTCCTTTGTCATAGGTTAAATGACCATTTAGGTGTGTGTTTATTTTTGGGCGCTCTATTCTGTTCCATTGATCTATATGTCTGTGTTTATGCTAGTACCATGCTGTTTTGATTAATATAGCGTTGTATAGTTTGATATCGGGTACTGTGATACCTCCAACTTTGTTCTTCTTTCTCAAGATTGTTGTGACTATTTAGGGTCTTTTTTGGTTCCAAATAAAATTTAGGACTATTTATTCCAGTTCTGTGAAAAAGTGCTATTGGTATTTTGATAGGGATTGCTTTGGGTAGTCTGGACATTTTAATGATGTTAATTATTTCCCATTCATGAGCACAGCATATACTTCCATTTATTTGTATCTTCTTCATTTTCTTTTTTCAATGTCTTACAATTTTCTGAGTATGAGTCTTTTATCTCTTTGGTTAAATTTATTCCTAGGTATTTTATTTTTTGATGCAATTAGAGGATCGTTTACTTAATTTCTTTTTCTGACAGTATATTATTAGTATCTAAAATTGCAACTGATTTATTAATATTAATTTTGTATCCTGCTACTTTAGTGAATTTGTTAGTGTTAATAGTTTTTTGGTTGAATTTTTCAGGTTCTTTATATATAGTATCATGTCATCTGCAAATAATAACAGTATTACATCTTTCTTTTCCATTTGGATGCCTTTTATTCCTTTTTCTTGTCTGATTGCTGTGGCTAGGACTTCCAGTACTATATTGAATAAAAGTGATGAAAGTGGACATCCTTGTTTTGTTCGTCATCTTAAGGAGAACACTTTTAGCTTTCACCATTGAGTATGATATTAGCTATGGGTTTGTCATATATGGCCTTTATTATATTGAGATATGTTCCAAGTATTCCTACTTTGTTGGGAGTTTTTATCATAAATGGATGTTGAATATTTGTCAAACACTTTTTCTATATTATTGATAGGATTATATGATTTTATCTTTTACTTTGTTTTTGTGGTATATCATATTAATTGATTTGAGAATACTGAACCACCCTTGCATCCCAGGAATAAATCTCACTTGATCATGGTGTGTGATCTTTCTAATATACAGAGGGTGCCAAAAAAAAATACACATTTTAAGAAAGAAAAAAACTGTATTGTAATACTAAATATATACTGATAACAAAAATGAATACAAGTCATTTTTGACTTCTGCAATTACAAGAGGTGCTAAAAGTGGTTACCATCAGTATTTATGTAATACATAGATAACATCTCTTAAAATTATATACAGTTTTTTGGCACCCCAGTATTGCTGAATTTCACTTGCTGATATTTTGTTGAGGATTTTTTACATCTATGTTCATCTGGGATAATGGCCTATAATTTTTTTCTTTTTGGTAATGTCTTTGACTTTGGAATCTGGGTATTGATGGTCTCATAAAAATGAGGTTAGGAGCCTTCCATCCTCTTGAAATTTTTGGAATTTGGAAGAGTAGGTATTAATTCTTTGAATGTTTGGTAAAATTTGCCTGTGTAGCTATCTGGTTCAGGACTTTGTGGAAAGTTTTTTGATTACTGATTCAGTTTTGTTAGTAGTAATCAGTCTGTTTAGATTTTCTGCTTCTTCAGATTGTATGTTTCTAGGAATTTATCCATTTCTTCTGGATTGTCTAATTTGTTGGCATATAATTCCTCATAGTATTTGCTTATAATCCTTTGTGTTTCTGTGGTGTCCATTGTCACTTCTCCTCTTTTATTTCTGATTTTATTTAGGTCCTCTCACATTTTTTTTCTCTTGATGTGTCTGGTTATAGGTTTATCTATTTTGTTTATCTTTTCAAAAAACCAGCTCTAGGTTTTATTGATCTTTTGTATTGTTTTCAGACCATATTTCATTTATTTTTTACTTTGTAAGGGTCTGTATTTCTACCTTGTAAGGATCTATATTATGCCCTTCCTTCTACTCACTCTGGGCTTTGTTTGCTCTTCCTTTTCTACTTCCTGTAGGTATAGCATCATGTTGTTTATTTAAGATTTTTCTTGTTTCTTGAGGTCTCAGCTCATGAAATTTGGTGGCTGCTGTTCTCGTTTTCATTGTCCTTGTGGGTTCAGGCCTTTAAAAGAGAATTCCTGTTTTGTGGCCTTACAAAAGCTGAATATGTGTCCATTCCATCATCTTTAATTGGAATCCCTTCTGATTTTTAAGGCATTTTCAAATATATGAAGCAATGTTCTCAGCATTGTGAATTATTCTTTTTCTTTTATTGAACCAAAATTGAAATTCAGGTCCATCACACAACATTAGAGGGTGATTCAATCATTTAGGTATGAAGGGCAGTAGATTTTAGGTCAGACACAAGGGGGTTTGAGTACTTTCTATACTGCTGACAAGCTGTGTGACCTGACCCTAGGTGGTTACTTAGCCTCTCTGTTTGGGGTCATAATTTCTACCCTGTAAGGATCTTCCAATATACATTTAAAATAAAATTTAATTTTTATTAAGCCTTTGGAAAAGAGCCTCATTTCTAATGGGCATTTAGTAATAGTGTCTGCTTATATTATTATGACTATTATTTAAGGAACTCTCTAGTTTGATCCTGAGGTACTGGCATGGTATTCATAACAACAAAGGGAGCAAAGCAGCCAGAAGATCCTCCTTCCTTTGCAGAGCAGAGCTATTCAAGGGCATAATGTCTCTGTGTCATGAGAGTTTAGCTGAGGGGCTGTTACTCTTGGTTTTGGTTTTAGGAAACCTGGAGGTGTCACTTTATTTAAATGCCCAATGCTCTTTCAGGGTGGAAGGTGGGTGAACCCTGTCAGGATGGCTCATCTCAGATCTCACGGCAGTGTTCAGGGCTTAGAGTTCTTATCCCCCATTGAGCCCTGCTTTTCTATCTTAACATTAGCAAACAGCAGTGAGACTGATGTCTTGGTTAACAACAAGGCTGCATCTTGGAGTGGCAGCAAAGTAGTGCTCTCTTTGTCCCTGAGGCAGTCATAGTGTGTCAGCTGATGCTCCCTTGCCCTCCTCTGTGGCATCCTGTGACCCTGCCAACATCAGCTTTACACTGCATGTGGAGCTGGGCATCTGCTCCCTTCACAAGACTGCAGGGGGCCCGTCCAGCCAGAAATCACAAGGGACCAGTGCTCCCCAGTCTATCTGTAAGTCTCACCAGTGACCTCTATGTCCACTGGCTGTAGAACCTCCCATCTACTTCCCTGATTGCCTAAACACCAACTTTTGACCCTCCTGACATCAAAATGGTTTGATATGTTAATTTAAAAATTGTGAAATCATTCAATGTGAATTGATGGTAATTTGTCAATATAATTTAATAACCAGGGGAAATTGAGGGCTTGTGCTGGGCATAATTGTCTCCACATCTGCCAGCTTTTTTCATCTTCCTGGGTCGGGGGAGTGGTGGTGACAAAAAGATCTGAGGATGAGAGTGGCTTTTAATTTCATCTGGGGCCATGAATCAATATACATTTATTATTCAGCCAGCACTAGCATTTCCTGGGGTAATAATACTATAGTACATGTAGTGTCATAATGGTTTGAAGTTTGTCCTCATTACGATAGGAAAGGATTCCTCTATTACAGGCATAAGCCAATGGGTGTCCGTATTTCTATATGTGCTGTCACAGAGCTTATATAAAGGAAAAGTGTTGGTCCTTGGGGGAAATGGGTGAGTTGGATTTTCAGACATGTCCTCTGTCTGGTGTGAGTGATGACAGTTCACTGTGACCTGGAGTTGCAGCTACTGGCAGTGCCTATGATAAGGAATAAACTTAACATAGATATGACCAATGGTACTATCAAAAAATTTTTTTTCTTCTACAATAAGAACAGGTGCCACAGAAAGGACCACAAAAGAAAGAATCTCTCTCTCTCTCTCTCTCCACCATGTGAGGACTCAGCAGGAAGTTGGCCATCTGCAAGCCAGAAAGAAAGCTCTCACCAGACAACAAATCCACCAGCACTTTGATCTCAGACTTCCCAGCCTACAGAACTATGAAAAACAAATGTTTATTGGTTAAGCCACCAATCTATGTCAGTTTGTTATAGCAGCCAGAGAGACTAATACATCCACCACCAAGGACACTCATTGTATTCATGAGGACCCTACCCTCATGGCCTAATTACCTCCCAAAGACCCCACTTTTGAAAACCATTATTGGGGATTAGGGCTTCAACATATGAATTTGGTGAGGGGAGGAGGGGCTACAAACATGCAGTCCATAGCCGTGAGAGTGGGTGGAGTTCAGTTTTAGGCAGCAGGTTGAAGGGGTTGGAGAGGTGCATTGGGAAATCCTGAGAGCCAAGATCTCGGTCAGTGATTGGACTGGCCTTTTTAGGGTCTGCTGGTAGACACTGGTGGGAGAGATTGTTCTAACAGCTTCTCCACCTGAGCTCATTTCACCCTGATATTTTTACTTAAAAGTACAGCTCTCACGATGGCAGATGGTCTCCTGTGTAAGGGGAGAGGATTAGACTCTTATCAACTTCCTTCCTAATTTTTTTGCTTGTTCCTTGCATGTTAACTGCCCATCTCCATTGAGACCCTGAATAAAAAGCCTGGTGTCAACAGGAAGCACTTAGATTGCATTACGGAGAACCTTATATGGGGGGGTCTATGAAACTGACCATGAGCCCAAGAAGACTCAGTGACAGTATAGAACACACTGTTGGTACCGGCACCAACACAGATGAGTCTCAAAAATATCATGTGGACAAAAGAAGACAAAACTGTATGATACTGTATGATTCCGTGTACATAAAATTCAAGAATAGACTAAATTAATCCCTAGTTCGAAGTCAGAAAGTGGTTGCAGGAGGTGGAGAAGGGAACATGAAGGAGCTTTCTCCAGTAGTGGAATGCTCTTTGTTTTGGGAGTGTAACTAGGTGTTACATCGATCGAATTCATCGAACTGAATGTCTAACCCCTGTACATTTTATCATGGTTAATTATGCCTTAATTAAAAAGTATATAGTAATAAAAACAATCCAATCCCTAGATTCCTGTGGAGGCTGGGTGATAGTCATGATGAATTTTAGCCCTGTGATTGCTGAACTTCATTCAGGTCTGATCGCCTTTTCTAACTACTTTATTTGACCACTTTCCAGGTCATAATCTCCATCTGCTCTCGCCCTGCACTGGTCTAGACCACTTTCTAGCCACTTTGTGTTCTATCCCAGTTCAAAGGGAGTAACTTGTTTCTAAATCAGCACTGTCCAATAAACTTTCCGCGATGATGGCAATAATCGAAATCGGGACTCTCTAGTATGACAACCAATAGCCATGTGTGGCTATAGAGGACTTGAAATGTGCCTAGTCAAATGAGGAGCTGAGTTTTCAGTTGTATTAATTTTAAATTTAAATAGCCACATGGGTGTCAATGTGAAAAGTGCTAAATTAAAAAGATGAGGGAGGGGCCACCTCACTGAGAAGGTGATACCTGAGCAGGGACATGACCGAGTGAGGGAGTGAGCAAAGGTCCCGAGGGAGGGGTGTGCTTATCATGTCTGAGGAACAGGGACGAGGCCAGGGTGGCTGGAGCAGAGTGAGAGAAGGGCAGAAGGACAACGGTGAGGCAGAGGGGTCCGCTTCATCCAGTTGGTTTGGTTGGTTTGGCTTTGCTCAGAAGAGCTGGAAAGGATCTTTTCCTCAGTGCACATGAGAACTTTGATCTGCCGGGCTGTGCGTGGGCCAGCGCAGGGTCCCGCACGCCCCTGGAGAAAAAGCTGACTGACGGGGAGGTCTGGCTGACCAAGGTCTCTTGAGCTAGTGTGCAATGCCACACTTCAGCACGAGGATCCTCCCCAGATCGGGTTTTATCAGCTCGCCCCTAATTGCCTTTGAATCCTAAAATTAGCCCTGCGCCTTTCACCACATTCCAGCCCGGGCTTAGAGCATTAGAAGGGGTTGATCTGTCAGGCTGCCAAAGGAGAGCCCAGAGCTGGGGCACTGTCCCTCTGCTGTCTTTGTCACCTGCTCTTTGTAAGCCTCAGTTCTCCCACCTGCAGCATCGATTAGATCAGCAGTTCTCAACCTGTGAGTCACAACCCCTTTGGGGGTCCAACGACCCTTTCACAGGGGTCACCTAAGACCATGGGAGAACACCTATCTCCTATGGCCTTAGGAACTGAGACACCGCTCCTCTATCCATCTCCAGGCGGGTCCCCCACATGCAGATATGCCCACATATGGGTACCCGGTGTGATGACATCATCGTGCCAACCCCATCACGTACACCTGGTACAAATACACGTGTATGTGACAGGGTTGGCGCCATAATGTACTAATGCAGACCAGTCACATGTGTGTAGAGAGCAGCTACCAGTAATTTTAGCGTTGGGGGTCACCACACCATGAGGAACTGTATTAAAGGGTCCCGCATTAGGAAGGCTGAGAACCACTGGGTTAGATGACCTTTAAGCCTTTTTCCAGTTCTAATGCTCTGTAATTTTAAGGCACTTCATGTTTATACAGAGGATATGCATTCCTTTGCCTGGTGATGGCCCAGGTTTAGGGTGCCGGTGCTGGTGGCATTGGGGAACCTGGGCAGGCAGGAGCAGTGCACTCAGGGTGTCTCTGACTTGATCTCTTAGGTAAGACAGGATTAGTGTCGGCATAGAACAAAGAGTTTGGGGTGGAAAACTCTCTGTGGGTTCTTGGAATTTCTATACAAGTGATTTGTGCCATTGAGTTAAGGTGCTGCCTTTCACATTTTGGGACCAAGAAAGTTGAAAAACTAGAGTTAAGGCATTACTAGCTCTTAGGGAAGACATGCCACTCAGAGGGACTGACCACCGGCTTTTGTCACATGTGGTCTCGAAGGTAGAAGCTGTGCTGAAGGCAGGCTGAGGTGGCTTCCCTGAAGATGTCCTGAGGTTTGGGTTAGGGTCATGGGCTACTTCCCAGAAGGACAGGAGGAGCTCAGCAACTCTGGTGATGGGCATGGGGAGGCCTTCATAGTCAAGCCTTTGGGCCCCACGGCCTTGGCTGGCAGGAGCGAGGGGTATGTTCAGACCCACCAGTGTCTGGTATCTTGGGGGGATACCAGCTGGGAGGTTCTGTCAACCCAGGACCATTTTGGCTTTCGTGGAATTTCAGCCTTGCCCTCACCAACATCCTGCTGCCCTCCAAAGTTCTAGGGAAACTGAGCTGGTGCTCAAGAGCACTGTCTCTGGGGTGGTGTTTGTTCCCTTTCCAAGGTTCATTCCCACGTCCCCTTTGATATTAGAAAATGACCAGTTTAGCCCTCTCCCCCACCACCACCCCAGGAGTGCCTTTAATGAGATTGGTTTGTGACGGTATGTTCCTAACTCTCACTGTGGGCCAAGATGGCACCTTGCTATGGGGATAAACATTTCTACATCTCCCATAAAGCTGCTTGTACACAACTGCATTGATTATGATCCTGGCATTCCTCTGTGCAATGCGGTGGTTCATATCACAAACGTTTTTTATTGCTACGCAGATAGATACTGATGTGTATGACAAGGATCTCTCCTGTAGCGAGCTCATAGGAGATGTGTCACAGTGCAAAGATGTGTCACAGGACCCATGAGGACATGGTCCCGTGGAGGCATGGAGTGGGAGTGTCAGTTCTTAGAGCATGAGTTGTCAGGAAATGCTTAATAGAGGAGAAAACACTTGAGATAAGTCTATAAAAAGGAGTGTTATTCACCCAGACAGTTAAAATACATCAGTAGGAAATTCCTGAGACTTGAAGCCAGCCCTTAGGCTTCCATGTTTCCCCACTGACCTCTCTAAACCTCTGATTTAATACTTAGAATGATTGTGCTTTGGTCTCTGTCCTCCACCTCACATTATGATAATGGATGATGTGTGTAAGCTGGACTATGTAAATATTTGTAATGGTCACCTAAGGATCTCTGAGATAAATCGCTTTTTAAAATAATTAGTTTTATTGAGATGTAACGTATACACAGTAAGATTACCTATGTAATTTGATGGATTTGATAAATGTATAGAGTCACAGACACGAAGATAGAAAACATTTCTGTCATTCCAAAAAGTTTCATTGTGTTCTTCTGTAGTCATTAATTCCTTCCCCAATTACTGATCTGCTTTCTGTAAGCATGGTTTTCCTTTCCTAGAATGTATTATAACTGATGTCATAAAGTCTTTAGTCTCTTGGCTCCGCTTTCTTTCACTTAGGATAATCTTTTGAGGTGCAGTCATGTTCTTGCTCAGTTGTATCAGTAGTTCCTTTTTCATGGCTGAGTAGTCTTCCATTATACGGATATATCCCAGAGTTTGTTTATTCATTTGCCAGTTATTGGACATTTAGGTTGTTTCCAGTTTTTTGATACTATGAAAATGGTAGCTAAGAACACTGGTGTGCAGGTTATTTGTGTGGACCGAAGCTTTTGTTTCTTTTGGATAAATAAATACCAATGAGTGGAATTGCTGGGTCCTGTGATAAGCCAATATTTAACTTTACAAGGAATGGCCAGTCTGTTTTACAGAGTGGCTGTGCCATTTTCTGTCCCTACCAGCAGTATATGAGAGTTCTAATGGCTCCGCACCCTCACTGCGATTAGTAGTATTTCTTTATAATTGTACTGATTGTAATTGGTATGTAGTAGTAGCTCATGGTGGTTTTGATTTCTATTTCCTTGTTGACGAATGATTTTGGCCATCTTTTCATGTGCTTATTTGCTAATCATGTATCTTTTTTTGGTAAATCGTTTGTCCACATCCTTTGTTTAGTATTTTTAATTGAGTTATCTGTTTTCTTCTTATTGAGTTGTAAAAGTTCTTAATATAGTCTGGATACAAGTTCTTTTCCATGTTTGCAAATATTTCTTTTCAGTCATTTCCAGGCTTCCCTTCATTTTCTTAATAGTGTCTTTCAAAGAACAAGAGATTTTAACATTTTTGGTTGGTTAAGTGAAAAGTGATACATCAGTATTGTTTTAGTGTTTGTTTTTTTATGAGTAAGGTTAAGCATCTTTCATATGTTTAAAATTCATTTTAATTTTTAAATTTTTTTTGCCCATATCCTTTGCACATTTTCTATTTTTGGTCTTTTTCTTTATATTTCTAGGAGTTCTTTATATATTAAGGAGATTGATCCTTTGTGATAATATTTTTCCATTAGTACTTGTATATAGCATATCCCCTGCATATGTTTTAATTTTCATATTGTCAAACATATCAGTTCCTTATGGCTTTGAGATGGTGTTAAAAGGTCCTTAGCACTATAAGGTCATAGAGAAGCTTGTCAGCATGAACATAAGTTATGTAGCATTTACCTTGAATATACATTCACCCTTGGCTTCTGAGTCACGGGCGAGTTTTCTTGAACCTTTCTGCCCTCATCTTCTACCTGTTTGGTGAGATTCAACTCTCAGAAATCACAGGGCCCCCGTGCTGGCCACGGTGGAACCTGAATGCCCAATGAGAAAATGGCTGTCCCTTCTGTTTGTATAGAGTCCACAGGTCAGTGACGTGAGAGATGTTTACAGGACCATAGTTGAGGCATCCTGGTGCAGTTTACCATGGGAAACAAATTTAGGTCCTGCCATTGGCTAGGTGACTCTGGGCTGGGCAGGTCACTTAGCCTCTGTTTTTCCACCTGTCAGATGATGGCTAGATCAGGCTGTGAGAATGAAGTGAGACACGACAGGTATGGCTACACTTTGAAAGGAGTCAGTGGTGGTGCATACCTACTTGGGTTGTAATTTCTTATCGTTAGCCATGCCTACTCTGGCTCCCTGCCTCTCAGGGACTCTGGCTCCCTGCCTCTCAGAGAAGAATCCTCTCAGAATTGCCTTCTTTTATTATCCTCAGGGACTATCTTAGTCAGCTCGGGTTGCCATAACAAAGAGACTGGGTGGCTTCAATAATAGGAATTTATTTCTGACAGTTCTGGAGACTGGACTTTCAAGTTCAGGGTGCCAGCAGGGTTGCTGTCTGGCGAGGGATCGCCCCTTGGGTTACAGATGTCTGCCTTCTCACTATGACCACACCCAGCCTTCACTCCGTAGGGGCGGAGGGAGAGAGAGATGTCTCTAATTCAATGGTGAGGGCCCCAACCTCATGAGGTCATCTAACCCTAATCACCTCACAAAGGCTTCACCTCCAAACACAGTCACATTGGGGGTTAGAGCTTTAAGATATACATGCTGGGGGGACATTAAACAGACCATAGTACGACTGTCTTGAGCAGGCTGATGACTACATTTCTGACATCCTGCTCATGCTAACTCTACAGATGTGGTTGCAGTGTGGAGAGAGGAGAGCCACGTATGCTCTGGGTGGGGAAACCAGGAGAGAACTTCTAGGATGTTGAAAGCTGATCTGGGGAGAGGGACTTGGCAGGTCTGTGCCAGCCCAGGTCCTCCGTGGGTCCTTCAGGGTATATGTTTTTTCTGAGGCATGCTTTATAGCTCTGGGCGGGCTTCAAGATGGCACAATCTCTGTTCTCCCAGACTTCAGGAAGGTGTGATACAGGCAGAGTTCCTTCGGAGCTGACGCTGGGAGCAGAAATAATCCATGGACAGGAAAAACTTCTGTTTTACTGGTGTTACCACATTTAAATGTAGCACTTGCTCGGTGCCAGGCACTGTTTAAGCCTTTGAAACATCTTTGTGAAGTGCTATGTCAGATTCAAGCAGAGATGCGGAACCACTCTAAGTGGACTCCAACTGGGCTTTGTTGTAGGAATGGGACCTTGCAGGACAGTGGGGGTTGCAGAAGAGCCCCTATCAGGCTGCTGCCCCAGAATCTGGGCCTGATGTCAGCAGGGCTGCCTGGCAGGAACGAAATGAGGGCATTGAGTGGAGCCCAGCAAGGACCCCGGTTCCGTGAAGATGGACCTGAACCGCATCTGACCCTCGCTGTCTCAGCCTCAATTACAGGGTGCCTTTTACTACAAAGGTGCACATGTGCCTGACTCAGGACTCAGAGATCCTGGAGGGGGCCCAGCGGGAGCTGGGGGAGCTGTGGGCGGGCTGCTGCCCTTTCTCCTCCTCTGATGCATGGGCTGCAGCTGCATCTGGGGCCCTTCACCTGTCTCAGGGACTAGGGGCCATCACTTCACTTCTACCTTCCCAATCTCGCACTGATGTCTCGGGGGGCCAGGTGTGACTTGACACCATCTCAGAAGGGAATTCTGGGAAACTTCATGTGTGCTGGCTGCTGTGGACACTATACAGTCACCAGAGGTGGGAGGTCTGTTCTTTTCTCCATTTTACAGATGTGGAAGTGGGGGGATAGGGAGAGGTTCAGTGACTTGCTCAGCATCACACAGCTATTAAGTGAGGCTTCTGCTCTGGTGCCTTTAACTATTATACAAAGCTTCTGATTTATTACATCAGTAACCCCGTGCCCTGCTCCTCCAGGAACTGGACCTCAGAGCCACTAGGTTAAATACAAAAAAAGCTTCTCTGAAATGAAGCTTCTAAGGTGAAGGATGGGTCCCAAATACCTCTTCCCCCTTGAGAAGCCCATCATAGTCTATCTTGCATGTCTTTACATTGCACCATGCGTACTTTTTTCTCCGTGTTTCTTTTATAGGATGCTTACCATACTTAGCTGGGACTCACCAGTAGCACCTAGTGGGGCTAACTGGTGGGACAACGCAGTGCCTGGGTAATGTGTTGGGCCCTTTGACGTGATTGCACATCAGCTGCTTGCCAGGGGCTTAGGGATCACATGTTTCAAAGGTGTCCCTTATGGAAGAGAGAATTGAGATTTGAGAACTCGGGTTTGTTTCTGCAGAAAGTGATGGAGTCTAGACTTGGGCAAAGGCCTGCTGGCCTATCACTGCCCTTTGTCAGCCAAGCCCCGGGTCACAGTGAGCTCCCTGGGTTATCAGACCCAGCAGGAGACTGTCAAAGCCATGGTGGCTCTTCTCAAGCTGCACTTGGGGGTCACGGGGGCACTTCAACCCTGAGCTCCCTGGGACCTGGATGGGTGAACATAGACTTTCTCCATCTCTGGAGATTTAAAGATGAGGGCTTTGCAAACAGGGTGATTGATTGGAGCCAGAACAGTGTGGGGTGAGCAAAGTCAGAACTTAGCCCCCAGATTTCAGGCCTCCAAGTGCGTGCTTCCGTCTTTCACCTTAGGCTGTCCGAATCACGTCAGCGTCTGGGTCTGTGCTGGAGGTGTTTTGTTAATCATGTTTGGATTATTTCCTGGGGGTGCTGCCTCCCATAATTACACTGAGTCCCTGCACAAAGGGAGTTTTGATTTGCGGGTCCACCTGCACCCTTAGCCCCTGCTGTATAACCTCACGTACAGTAGAGACTTGGGGTCTGCCAAGAGTCCACGGTTGGCACAGTCCTTGCTGAAAATTTGAGATAAACTTCAGAGAAGGAATTATTTTTTAAAAACCTTAAAATTTGTAATAATTGTAGGTTTATAAAAGAGTTACAAAAACATTATTGGGAGTTCCCCTATATTTTTCATCCAGCTTCCCCTAATGTAAACATCTCACATAGATAACCAGGGTACATTTACCCCAACTATGAGATTAATAACACTGTTAACGAAATTCCAGACTCTATCTGATCTCCCCAGCTTTTCTACTTAATGACCTTTTCCTGTCCCGGGGTCCAGTACAGGACACCAGTTGCATTTAGTCTTCATATCTTAGTCTCCAGTCTCACTAGGTGTGCCTTGTCTTTTGTGACCTTGACACAAGAGTAGTGCTCTGATATTCTATAGACTGTCCCTCAATATAGGTTTATTTAATGTTTTTCACTATTAAGGTGAGGTTGTGGATTTTGGGGTATTAATAGAACACCAAGAGGTGTTTTTCTTATCACACATCACATCATGTTATCAGCATAACTTCTTAACAGTCTTGTTAATTTTGATCATTTGGCTAAGGTCACTTGCTGGGTTTTCCATTTTAAAGTTACTGTTTTTCCCTTTCCATACCCTTTTTTGTTAGTCACAAGTTCAACCCACAGGGGCAGAGGAAATTAAGATGTGCCTCTCATAGGAAGGAGTCCCAAAAGATTCGTGGACATATGTTAAAACCAATCACCGTGGATCAGGATTGTGGGAGAGATGCTTTGATGCTATGCAGATATCCTATTTCCAGTGAGGTGATTTTGTGTATGTGTGCTTTTATTTTACTTTTATTTTTTTTAAAGATTTTCAATAAAATATAGCTAATATACAATATGGTGGTAATGAACTCCTTTAGCTTTTTCTTGTCTGGGAAGCTCTTTATCTGTCCTTTGATTCTAAGTGATAGCTTTGTTGGGTAGAGTAATCTTGGTTGTAGGTCCTTGCTTTTCATCACTTTGAATATTTCATGCCAATCCCTTCTG
>PVJL010005853.1:23104-101635 GCA_004026885.1 Lyroderma lyra
TTTTTTTTTTTTTTTTTTTTTTTTTTTTTTTTTGTATTTAAACTTTAGTATTTTAATTATGATGTATCTTGGTGTGGGCCTCTTTGGGTTAATCTTGTTTGGGACTTGGTGTGATTCTTGGGCTTCTATATTTATTTCTTTTGCCAGGTTAGGGAAGCTTTCTGTCATTATTTCTTCAAACAGGTTTTCAATACCTTGCACTCTCTCTTCTCCTTCTGGTACCCCTATGATGTGACTATTGGTACACTTGATGTTGTCCCAGAGGCCCTTTAAACTGTCCTCATTATTTTGGATTCTTATTTCTTTTTGCTGCTCTGTTTGGGTGTTTTCTGCTACTTTATTTTCTAAATCACTGATTTGATCCTCTGCTTCATCTAATCTACTGTTGATTCCTTTGAATGTATTCTTCATTTCTGACTGGCTCTTTTTTATGTTTTCTATCTCCATTTTTATGTTTTCTATCTGTTGAAGTTGTCCCTGAGATATTGAGTATTCTTATAACCAATGTTTTGAACTCTGTGTCTGGTACATTGCTTGCCACTATTTTGTTGCATTCTTTTTCTGGAGCTTTGTTCTGTTCTTTCATTTAGTACATGTTTCTTTGTCTTCTCATTTTGGCTGCCTCCCTGTGTTTATTTCTATGTATTAGGTAGGGCTGCTGTGTCTCCTGGTCTTTGTCAAGTGGTCTTATGTGGTAGGTGTCCTGTGGGGCTTAGTGGCGCAGTTTTCTTGGTCACCTGAGCCAGGTAATTCAGGTATGTCCCTTGTGTGGGTTGTGTGTGTCTTCCTGTTGTACTTGGGTCTTGGTTGCTGTTTGCAGGGCGATAGAAGGGATTGACCCTTAGGTTCATTGATTGTGAGCACTGGCTATGACTACAGTAGAAGAGCTGTTGTGCAGGGAATGACCTTATGGAGCAGAATTCACTTTAACAGGACTCCGGTGCCTGCCCAGTGTGCCTTTTTGGTATGTTGTTCTAGGAGGCAACTGGATGATTCTCTGGCTAGGTCCAGAGCTGGCCACTGGGTGTGACAACCTCAGGGCCTCCTGGGAGAAACCCCACCACAAGCCAAGATCAGCTGTAGGCTGTGCTCTGCCAGGGACCACCTGGCATGAACCACAAAGCAATCTTCAGATGGCAGCCACTTGTGCTGGACTTGGAGGTACCATGAGAGGTCAGGCCACAAACCAAGGCTTGTTCCGGACTGAGGGCTGCTCAGCCAGAGGTACGGGACATGCCAAAGTCAGATGCTGCCTGTTTGGGTTTTGTAAACCTGTGAGAGATTTTAGGAAAGATAGCAGCATGAGCCAAGACAAGCAGTTTATGTGGAAAAGCCACTAGAAATGGCTTGGGTATGCCTAAAAGTTGAAAGAGGTGGGGTCTCAGGGAATCTGGGTGAATGAACGGTGTTAGCCAGGTTGATGTAGACTGAGAGATGACAGTTGCTTCCCAGGAGTGAGGTGGGCTCAACAAAGAAAGAATGGCTTCTGCCAGCTTCTCCTTCCTGGAAAAAGCTGCTCTTCCAGCCCTCACCCGTAAGCCAGATAATTCAGTTTCTCTTGGTATGTCTCTGGCATCTTTCAAGCTGCTGCCCAAGTGCTAGAGCTCAAGAGTGAGTGAGTCCATCAGTAAGTAAGTTTGTGCACAGGCCCTTTAAGAGGATCGCCTGGGGCTCCAGTAACTCTTGTCTCACTCAACCAATCTCCACTGGTTTTCACAGCTAGAGTTATGGAAACTTCTCAGCACTGACATCCTGAGTTAAGGAGACCTCTCATTTGTCTAGTGGGGAACTTCTGCAGCCGAGATATTCCTCTTGATTTATAATGTTACATCAGCCTGTTCTTCATCTCTGCCTCTCCTACCAGTCTCAATGTGGCTTCTTCTGCCTGTCTTCAGTTGCAGGGCTTTAGCTCAGCTAGACTTCAGGTGATTCCCAATGACGGTTGTTCTGTAGTTTAGTTGTAATTTTGATGTGGTCATGAGAGGAGGTAAGCATACCATTTACTCACTCCACCATCTAGACCAGACCTTATTGATGAGGTAAGATACTACAATGCCAACACGAGACTTCAGTGAGGTGATTTTTCTAATGACATTGTTCAGTTTTGAACCCAGGGAAACAGGCTGTCAGCCCTCTTCCCAGCTTTCTGTCACTAGGTTAGTGAATTTGAATAATAAAATGCTTAAGGAATCCTATTTCTTTGGTTATATATGATGCTTTGTCAGATTTCTGCTGGCAGTTGCATTTTAATGTAGAAGAATATGGAGGCTGTGTCTCATGGGAGTGACATATGGAAGCTTGAAGCTGAGGAGCTTGCTAGATCCTAATGTCATGAGATAGTGGTGCTTGCTTTTGCATGTGACTCACTCACTTGCCTGCAAAGGTAAGGTAACAACTTTTAGGATGTGCTAAGATAACGTCAATAGAAGAATGTATTTTTAGCTGCCTTTTTCCCACTGTGAAGGCTATAGTTGAACCTCTAATTGCCTTGTGTGAATTTAAGGGGGGAAAGATGGTTATAAATAGCTCCAGCCAAAGTGAACCCTGTGGCAAATTCAATTGTCTCTGTGCTAAAGTGTTCTTAGGCCAGTGGTGTACTTACATGTTCCAAAATTCTCAAGCAGCTGCTTTTGAAATTATCTATGGAAATGTCTACTTAGGAGGCACTGTTTTTAGCATTCTGACCAACTCTGTTATTGACCAATGATTGCCAGTTCTTTTGTAGTGTGAAGGGGAAGTTACTACAGGCAAAGAAATACTAAATTGGTTTCTAAGGAAATATAAACCTTGGATGATCTAATTTTGACAATCTTTTCTGGTTCCCATTAACACAGGTAAGAGGTATGCAAACAAGCAATATACCCCCACCTGGTGGCAGCATATCCGACTGATTATTTGTTCTGGGAAGAACGCTGATCTTTACAGCAAGTGGTTTGCAGAAAATCGGCTCTTGCAGGTAAACTGTTGACATCTGGAACTTTCTCTTCTAGGATGATTTCCTGTTCAGCGTCTCCATTTTAAGTGGGATCCTTTGCAGCATCCTGGCTGTGTTGAAGTTCATGCTGGGGAAGGTTCTGACGAGCAGAGCACTCCTCACAGATGGTGAGTAAGGCCAGTGCGCCTTCTCTGGGCGGCTGAGCTCGCAGTGAGGGAAGATGCGGCGTGGGTCACCTGAAGTTGCTTGTTTTGCAGAAGAGGTCAGCAATTGGGAACCCGTCTTCACTCTCTTCTTCTTCCCCAGGCTGTTTAATAATTCTTAGGTTTCCCATACCAGGGCAGCTGTTTTGTTCTCTTGGAATTTCATAAACTCTTCATGAATCACCTCCACCCTGACATTCAGCGTGGATTGGGGCTCCTGAGCCTCTTAACCATGAAGCCCACAGGCTTCCTAGAGTCTTGGATTTTATGCTCATTTGCTCCAAATAGAAAATAAATGTCTTTTCTGGATTCTATAAAAGTTTCCTTCACGACTTCTCCATGCTTACTTCCCCCTCCGGCTAGTGAGGTGCTCACCTTGCAGTTCCCAGGAATTGATTCATGAGTTCTCTGCTGAAAACCCAAACCAGGTAAACATGTCCCCCTGTGTCCCTAAAGGTCAGGAGGAACTTCCTGCGTGGCCTTTGGGGTGACAGAGAAGGGGGTGTGAAAGTAGGAAAAGCACGTTTTAGTCTGTGAACTAGTGCTGGTCTGTAAACAAGACACTTCCGAGCCTTTTCACCTGGCCATTTTCCTTTTCTTCATGCTTGGGCATGTGCGGTTGCCCGGGGGTCAGGAGTAGAGACATGAGTCCCTATTCTCTGGGGTAAGAGGTCCAAGGGTAAAAGCTTGTGGGTTGGGGGGGGGGTGTCTGCATAAAATAGAGCAGAAATCATTGGATGTATTTTTTAAAGAAAAGAACCATCATTACTTCCTCCCTAAACTCTCAAGGTTCTCTCCAATGTGAAACACGTGAATGTAGACATGTGTACCGGGTGGCCGTTGTTCTGTTGTGGAGAGGACAGGTGGCAATGCAGAGGGATCTTCTGTCCCAAGTGACAAAGCCTGGTGACACGGTGTGGGCTCTGAGCCCGTATCCTGTCCCATGCTGGTGCCCTGCTGTGTGCGGAGCTGGGCTTTTGCCCAGTAGGGCTGGTGGGCTGGAATCAAAGTGATGTTTCCAGCATTTGCAACCACAGCTGCCCTGGGAGAAGCATCACGACTGTGAGTGTGTGTCGCGGGGGTGGGGGTGCCTCTGAACAGGCCTGAAGAAGTTGGGGGTTACATGATCTGATATGCTGACTGCAAAGCTAGTCAGCAAACCGCCCCTGGCAGTCTCAGAATTGCTGCGCTGTTTGTTAGAAATGGATTCCTGGGCCTCACCCCTGGAGAGTCCCCATTCTGGGGTTTGAGGTGGGGCCCAGAAAGTTGTATATTATACTGAAACCTGGTCTATGTAGTGCACACGGCAGTTTGTGCTGCCACCATGGTCACTCCAAGGGGGTGGGGACACAGGGAAGGTGGACCCTTCACTGTCCTTTATGCCATTTTGAGCAGCAGCTCTCAGAATCTGTCCTTACGTGGTCACTTCCAGCAGGGTCTGTCATCTGCTTCTGCCCTTACAAGATGCCACGTTTCTCCCTATACTAGGAGGTCATTTATTTACTCACAGGAAACCAAAACTTTTTAAATAGTACAAATTGTTTAAAGCAGTAAAAGTATCAGTGGCTGCGATCGAGACCTCCCCTTCCCTTCTCTGATATCAGGCAATGTGCAGGCCCCTCTGTGTGTGCCAGGCGGCCCGGCCCTGCTCCCTGAGCTCCCACATGAACCCCTGAGGTCGCCTTCCTCCGTCAGGCTCTGTGAAATTAGGGTTCAGCTGACGTCAGGGCCTGGGTTTGCTGCTGTTGGAGCTGGTGCTGCAGTAACCGGTGTGGTTTTACGGAGTTCTTTGGTGCTCAGGACTGTGCTAGGTGACGTGTTAGCTGGGAAACCAGCTCCCAAAGCAGAATCAGATGACCTCTTCCCGGTGTGCATCCTGTTGCTGTGAAGAGTTCTGCCTGGTCCCCCACCGTGGGGTAGCACCCTAGTTTAATAACCCCTCTGGTGGAAAGGGATCGCTCTTTCTATCAGGGCCAGACCTAAAGAGCTTGTGGCTCAGTCCCCTGAGAAAGAGGCGAGTGTGCCGGAGGCCACAGCTTGGGTGGGCCCTCCGAGGTCTGTGTCACCCACTCAGGCAGCTTGGATTTATGGGGGCTGTCTGGAAAGCACCCAGCCATGCAATATGAAAATCATGGCTGGATTTTTTCAGGACAGCCCTCGTTTAGGCCGTGTGCATCAAGCTGATCCTAACATATTATCCCACGAGACCCTGGCCAATCTGGGTGCCCTTTCCTCTCTGGGGCAGACCCAGAATTTGGGGAGAAGTGTTCATTCCCTGTGGTTTTCGTGGTCTGCTGTTTTTTTATCTGGAAAAGCAAAAGTGTCCTTTGGCTGTGGAGGCCTTTGCTTAGGGGTGAAAAGCCCAGGGAGCTTCAGCTGAGAGCCGAGGGCTACGTGACTTAGGTGGGAAGTTCCAGCCACCTTCCTCCAGCCACCTTCCAGGTTCCTTGCTGTTGTCTGAGGGAACTCAACTCTGCCCGTGCCCTTTAGGCCTGAACAGAGCAGAGGCCTGGCTGGACCTTGGCTCCTGCAGCCGTGAGCTGGCTGCCTCCCTCTCCTGTCTCCTTGCCTGCAACACAGGAAATGGGGGACGCAGGCCTGGGGGAGGCCACCGTGGTCGGCCCAGCTTCCTGGGCTCCCCGTGGTGAACACTCAGTGGGGCTGCTGTCCCACTACTGAGTTTTGGGCCCTGAGGTGACAAAGCACCCCTGGCTTCCAGAGCATCGCTTTTCATCTATTCGGACACAGGAAGCCCCCCAGAAGCCTGTGGGCGGATGCGGGGGTCAGACCCGCCCCCCCACCCAGCAGGAGGCCCTTTCTCCCTCCCCACCCGTGGCCGTGGGGCTTGTGCCCCTTCTCAGAACAGTGCGCCCTCTGCTTTGTCTGGTGGTCTTATTTAACGTTTCCTAGGTGTTCCAGACACGGTGGGCTCTCCGTTAACCGGCACCCATGGGGATCGGTAGGTGCCGGATCCATGGAAGCAGACTCTCCATTAACTGGCACGCAAGCAACCGGCACTCTTGAGCAATTGGGCAACATGCTTTTGCTGGTTGCTTGCGTGCCAGTTAATGGAGAGCCCACGGTACTAAGTTTCTATGAGGAACTCACTGTTCCTCTGACTTAGCACCATTTTATATGGCGTCTAGAGAAGCCCCAATCCGAAGGATTTTTTTCCTAAAAATCTAACTTCGGGCAATGATTTTCCCACATAAAACCTCCACATGAAGCGGCAGTATTTCCATCAGACTTGAACCAGGGAAGGGCCGTTACAGAGAAGGGGGGATGGCGGGAATGAAAGTTGGCCCCCCACACGCGGCAAGCAGGGGGTAAGCGTTCCTCAGGCGGAGGGAATCGGGGCGCCCGAGGGGCCTGGCGCCGTGTCGGGGTGCCCGGGATGCACGGGAATGAAGCATGACTCACAGGCATGCAAGAGGCGGAGAGGCGACTGGGACAGACCCTGCAGGAAGCCTGGCCCCGCCTCCTGCTCCTCCCAGGTTTTTATTTGCACAAAAGCCACAGAGTTCGTGGGAAGGAGCCGCAGGGAATAGCTCAGCCTTGGGGAAACAGCGGGGACAGCAAACACGACCTTGAACGTGCTTATTTGGTTTCTCGTCCCGTTTTACCCTGCAGCTCCGCTGGCCGTGGCGCGCACTGTCTTCACTTACGTTGCCAACACCGTCAGCTTGATCTCGGACGCCCTTGCTTTTGCCCAGGAATGCCGAGCCCCTTCTCTGTCCCTAATGGGGGGCTCCCACAGGGACGGGGCCCGACGAGTGGGCAAGGGCGGGCCATGCAGGGCTTTGGGTCAAGTGCAGGGTTCTGGACGTTTTGTTAAGTATTTGAACAGATGGAGAAGGAGCATGACTGATGTTTTCTAAAGGGCCCGAGGTCACCGGGAGTGAGGGGTGGTGGTGGCTTGGGCAAGGCAGAGGGCAGGGGGATGGAGGGTGTCGGGGATTTGAGAAATGTCGGTGCTGTGTACGAGGGCTGTCCGGAAACACGTCCAGCCATTGTCGATGTAATGAGAACAGTTACACGGCTGGACACTTTCTGGACAGCCCTCATATGTAACGTGGGCGGGGCGCAGGGATGAGTGAGCCCTGCGGGTGGCTGAGGGACAGAGGGGCCATCCAGACAGACTCAGAGCAGAGGCAGTGCCCCCACGCCCAGGCCTGTTAGGCCGGCCCCTTGCTGGGTGCGAGTGCCAGCAGAATCCGCAGGGTAATTGCAGCCTCCTGCTAATTGGATTGTCTGGGGTCCACTTTCACTCAGTCACTGATGAGCAGAGCTGGGGACCCCCCAGTAATTATTTGCTCTCAGTTCTTCCCTCACTTGGGGAGCCCTGCCTATCGCTAATGTTAGGTGTTTGTCAGAGGGGCTGGCTGTGGAGGGCATCCTGGAGGCCCCCCGCCCCGGGAATGCCCCCCTCATGGTCTGGCTCTCCAAGAAGGAAGCAAGTTCCACAAAGTACCTGTGGTGCAGACGAGGGGGAGGGGACGCGCTTCACCGGTCACCCGTGAGGTGGCTGGTCCCCAGGCTGGCGTCTATGTGAACCGGGACAGGCTGACTCTACCCCATCCTTTGTTGCTGGGTGTGTCCTTATAGGAAGCAGACAGACCTTCAGAGAACAGCGGGGTGCGGGTGGGCATGGTGCGGGGTGGCAGCAGAGTGTGGGGGGGACCCCAGTGCACCGGACTCCGCCGTGCAGCACAGTAAATTCTAGGTGCCTGCTGCCGGTGGCACTGGGCTGAGGCTGACTGTGTGTTACTTCAGGTGGCCTGACTGTACGGCGTGGTGACACTACACAGGCAGAGGGAGACTGTGGCGGGGTCCCTGGGGGAAGCTCTGGACCAGGGCCCAGAAGCCAGGCTCTCACGTCACCTACAGGGACACCTGCCCGAGCTGCGGGGCCTGGGCTGACGCTTCTCTTGTTCCCTCACGACTCTGAAACACCAGGAGTCTGTGATGGATTTCAAGCACATGAAAACTTTTAGTTAGAATTTTCGGCATAAAATTACCATGCTTAATTATACAGACCCTTATCTTGCCATTAAGTTCGTTCATCAAGGTAGCCTCGGTCATTATTTTGTGTTCTTACATTCTAACAGTGTTTGTTCTTTACAGCAGCTTCGGTTTTAACTGAGGAGGCAGGAGCAAACCTGTGGGCATGCGCGGGGCGGGGCCAGCACCCCAACAGGCAGGCTCGTGCGCTGTGTTGTGAGATGAGCGGTCTGCTGGGCGGGGTGTGAGCTCAGTCACTCTGGTGGAAAGGCTCTGAAGTCCTCAAGGGTGGTGCCAGGCAGACACAGAATGGCCCCTAGTCCCTGTGCTCTTGGTCCAGCATTCCCATGCGGCCCTACCAGAGGTGACAACCAAGCGTGAGCAGAGCAGGTCAGAGGCTCCCCTAGAAGGTGTAGGTGAACCCCCTCTTGGGAATAGGCATGGGGTGGGCCCCTGCTGTCAGAAACCAGAGACTGGGCTGCCTAGGCTGTCAGAACTGGTGACTTGGTGGACATGCGTGGACATCTAGTGGCCATCTGCAGGAACCTCACATTCTCTCCGCGGCCTTGCTGAGCTCTGCGGGCTCTACTGGTGCCCGTGGCAGAGGTGGAGGGGAATGGAGGGTTCCAGGCCGCCCTGGCCCTGCGGACCTCACCTCCTCGTCTCTCCCTTCTCTGTAGTCACCCCCAAAACAAAACCTTCCCAACTCTGAAATGGCCAAGAGTTTGCCCATGACAGAGTAATGTCCTCTGCTGATGCTTTTGGTGGCCACCTGAGAAAAGATGTGGGCTGCAGAGATTTTTAATTTTTTTAGAAGAGAACTGGTCTGATTCCATTCGTTAAAAAGAATAGGAAGATTTAAGGGATCGCCAGAGGCAAGAGGTTAAATGCCAGCCTCTCAGAACGGGAGCGGGTGCATGTGACCCTGATCTTTCAGGGAAATACAGCCTCTCCCTTCTCAGTGTGGGCCTGCTGGCCCCCTGCTTTCGGAGCCATGGTGACAAAATCGAGTGTGTGATATACAGAGGCCAAAACCATGGGCAGGGCAGAGAGGGAGGAAGTTCCAGTGTGCTGTGCATGCAAAGGACTAAGGGGAACACAGCTGGCACAGAGCTTTTCATTGTGGTGACAAAAGGCGGTAGGTCGGCCATTGTGCTTTAAAAACATACAGGTCTTAGGAGAGGCTGTTACATGAGCTGCATGGAGAATGGAGACTGAATGGAGGCTGAGCCCATTTCTTTATTATCTAGAGGTGAGTGAGCATCCAGGAGCTACAGAAACAAATGATGCAGGGGCCCAGACTGCAGCCCCGGCCACCCCGAGAAGGGTAAGCCAGGAGGCGGCATGGGGAGGGGGTCTGCCTGCCTCTCACCGCGTAGTTAGAGGTAGAGACTTGGCCTTGGAACTCAGAACTGGTCGGACACATCTTACATGAGGCTGAAGTCACCACTACAACCCCTGCCCTCCCCCAGGGCTCCTAAAGAAAGCTCTATGCCACGCTGGGTGTCCTGCACTGGAGGCCCCAATGGATGATGGGTGGGGGTGCTCACTGTGGGTGGTGGGCAGGGATGGACATGGCAGGGCAGGTAGACACCCCGCTTGGAAGAGCCCTCACTTGCTCCAGTCTCCCAGCAAGTCCTGGCCTCTTTCCCAACAGTTGCTGGGCGGGCCCCTGAAGGATACAGCCCGGTGGGTGGCAGGACTGTGGAGGGGTTTGCCTTTCCTAGTTGCCATCACCTTTATTCGGGTGAAATTCATTTGGAAGGGTTCACTGGAAACCTTGTGGATAGCCTTAGAAGGGAGCAGGGAGATCGACTCCCCAGGGAGCCCTAGTCCACACTTTGCTGAGGACTGGAGTGGCAAGATGACAGATTTGAGGGAAGAGAAGAGGGTTGCAACTGTCCATCAGAGATGTCGTTGCAGGCCCCAGCCAGGTTCATCTTGTTCCCATTATTGGGGAGCAGCCTGAAGTTTCCCCTTGGATCTCCCCGGGCCTTGCTCAAATCATCTCCCCCTGATCCCCACTCTTCCTCTTTATCTGCTCTTCATTTAGAGCCTCTCCCCCAGGTGTACAGCCCCCCGTGGATGCATTTAAGGTGTTTTGATCTTAGTGTTCCTGCTTGAAACTGGAGCTAATGCTTTTAGCAAAAGCATGGTACTTATGCCCTAGGAATGAAGCAAGGCCTGCTGTTGGAGAGGTTACTGGCCTTGCACTGACCAGCTGCCCAGGGACAACCAAGGCAACATGGACCTAGAGCTTCTCTGGGCCACCGTTACGCTGAGGCAGGCGAGGAGCCTTGTGGCTCATACCACAGCCTGACCCCAGGAGCCCCTCTAAGCCATTCCCTTCCCATGTGGCCTTTGAAAACTCACAGGTAAAATGGAAGTGTGATTCCTAAGTTGGGGACCAACTGAGGTGTGACACGTGGAAGGAGATGGTGATCAGTGTCTGTGAGCTCCAATTCCATGTTGGTTGGCATTCTAGAGTTTGCATTTTTCTTCCTGGAGAGTGAAAATCTTTAAATGACTTAAGGAGATGCTAGAGGGAAGGGATGTGGGTTCAGGTAGAAACCCTGTCCCTCTCAATCTGTACAACCTTGGTCAATTTATTTAACCTCACTAAGCTTTACTTAGTTCTCTCATCAGTAAAATGGGATTTTATTCAGACTTTGTAGGATTGAGAAGATCCTGGCAGTCAACAGATTTGCATCATGAAGTATAGGGTCCGGCAGAAGTGAGCTGGTAATCTAAACCAAATCTTTTATTACAAAATCATAAGCATGTCATTCTGTAACATAACAATACTTTAACAACTTAAGGAAGGGAATTACTTCTGCTAGACCCCGTATTTGAATGTCTGCTGTGTGCCAGGCCTGTCCTGGACCTTGCTTCTCAACGAGGTCTTTATTCTAGTGTGTGGGAGGAAGACTGACAATAAACACAGACAGGCTATGTCAAGCAGGCCTAAGTGTCTGGTGGCGGGATGGATCTGTCTAGCAAGCTCTCGGGTGACATTTGAGCAGAGAACTGACAGCCACGCAGGTGTCTCAGGTGGTAGCAGTCATCTGCAAGACTGCTTCTGGGCCATGTTCCTTGCAGCACATGTTCTGGAATGTGGAGGCATGCCCGGCCTTTGGATAGTTTTCTTGGTGGTTAAGAAAGTCTGCTTGGCATTGTCATCTGTCTCTCTTTTCTTCTTTTCCAGGGTTTAACTCCCTCGTGGGAGGCGTGATGGGCTTCTCCATTCTTCTGAGCGCGGAGGTGTTCAAGCATAATGCCGCGGTGTGGTACCTGGACGGCAGCACGGGTGTGCTGATTGGCCTCACCATATTTGCCTATGGGGTCAAGTAAGTACCTGCTTTCCTGGTGGCTATAGTGTTGTTTTTTCAACCATTGATGGTCATACCTCATACTTGTGACCCTCCTGAACCTGGGTTCAGGAGGCTGAAAAACCTCCCAGCAGGGGTCAGATATTCTTGTGACTGACACTGAAGTGAGGCAAGTGACAAGAGGTATAGGCTTTAAGTCACCAACACCCTCCTTTTGTCTCCTGTCTTTATAATGCACTAAATAATGCCCCCTTTAGCCCTTTGTACCTGAAGATCCGTGCCCCTTCGTTTCTCTGTGAGGGTTGAAATGATGCACCATGAGGCACACTGATGTAGTATTTTCATGTGTAAGGCCCCTCCTGCTACAGCAAGTTGGGAGAGGCCAAGCAGTACCACTCAGCCGGGCCCCCACATTTAGAGAACTTTTTACAAAAGGGACTTGTCAGTGCCCAAGGGCCACACTGAATAAAAAAAAAAAAATCTGCCCTGCAAGCAATTGCTGACTCCACATCCAAAATCCAGGCAAGAGTCAGCCTTTGAGAACCATTTTTAAAAGGCACTGAGCTTTTAAATGTTAAAATGCTTCCTGTATCCCACTAGGATGCTATAACCTGAAAGATACAGTAAGTGTTAGTGACAATATGGAGAAATTAGGATGCTCACACATTGCTGGTGGGAATGTAAAATGGTACCACTTTGGCAACAGTTCAGTAGTTCCTCAAAATGTTAAATATGGAGTTACCATTTGACTCAGCAACTTTACTCCTTGGTATATACTCTAGAGAAATGAAAACACACATCTGTATAAAAACTTATAAATGATCATTCATAGTGGTATTCATAGTAAGCAAAAATTAGAAACAACCTAAATGTTCATCAGCTGATTGATAAATAAAATGTGGTAGAGCCACAGAGTATAATATTATTCAGCCATAAAGATAATGAAATACTGATCTATGCTACAACATGGATGAATGTCGAAAACATTATGCCAAATAAAAGAAGCCTATTATAAAAGACCACATGTTTGAATGATTCCATTTATAGGAAATATCCAGAATGGGCAAATCTATAGAGATTGAAAGTAGATCAGGAGTAGAGACTTTCTGGTCAAGATGGCTAAGTAGGTAAACGCTGTGTGTGTTTGGACATCAAAATTACAACTAAATTATAGAACAACCATCATTGAGAACCACCTGAACACTAGCTGAATAGAACTCCTATAACTAAGGATATAAAGAAGAAACCACATAGAAACAAGTAGGAAGAGCAGAGATGCAGAATGGGCTGCCTCCCAACCCGCGGTGTGATGATCTCAGCTACAGAGGTCCCTCTGAGGAGCAAGGGGTCCAAGGCTGGGGCACCGGTGCCAGGAAGACTGGTCCCAATAACATCTGGCTGTGAAAATCTGAGTGAGACAGAGGGTAGCTAGACTCCCAGGTATTCTGGTCCTCTGGAGGGTCCTGAGCATGGACTGGTTCACACACAAAGTCATTCGCTCTGAGCTCCAGTGGAGGCAGCTCTCTACAGAGGTTGCAAGCACTGGTAGGTGCTGTTGCTCCTTTGTTGAGCATTCACTTTGTGAAGGCAGCTTCCATATCTGAGTCTCCATCAACCTGGCTGACACCTTTTGCCCCATCCTGGTGATTCCAAGACCCAACTCAGAGGCCCAGCCAGAGTGCTTCCAGTTGTTCTACTACACAAGCAGCCTGCCTCAGCATGGACTTTCCTCAAATTTCTCAAAGGTCCAGAAATCCCACAAGCAGTGGTCCTAAGCCTGGCACAGTGGTAACAGTTGTTAATTTGCACTGTAACTCCCATCAGGTGGCCCTAAGCCTGGCATAAACTGCAGCCAATGTTGGCTTAGAACATAGCTTCAACTAAGCGATCATAGCCTGGCACAAGTGGTACCTGGCCTCAGTGCACATTGTGGTGCACACCAAACAGTCCCAAGCCTGGCATTAGTGGAAGCTGGCCTTGGTTTGCAGCACAGCATCTCCCAAATGCCTCTAAACCCAGCACAAGTGTCAACCAACTGCAGACCACTTTGTAGCTCTTACCAGGTGGCCCCAAGCCAGGCATAAATGGTGGTGGCCTTGTCTTACACTGGAGCTTCTATTAAGAGGTTCCTGAACCAACTTATCTAATGGCTAGCTTTAGATGACACCAGATCCCCACTAAAGTGACTCCCAAAGTGGTCAACCTCATCATAATCGCTTGTCTGTACTCATGGACACTAGTGAGCCTGAGGATCAATCGCACCCACTGACATGCCAATGGCAATCAAGGCTCACCTACAAAAGGAGGACACACACAACCTACACAAGGGACACACCTGCAGCACCCAGCTCAAGTGATAAAGCAGACTAGGCCACTGGGCCCCACACCTAGGACATCTACTAGATAGGCCACTTTGTCAAGACTGGAAGACATAGAAGATCTACCTAATACATAAAAACAAACACAGCAAGTAGCTAAAATGAGGAGACAAAGAAACATGTCCCAAATGAAAAAACAGTAGAAAACACCAGAAAAAGAACTAATTGAAATGGAGATAAGCAATATACCGGATACAGAGTTGAAAACATTGGTTTTAAGGATGCTGAATGAACTTAGGGGAAAAAAGATGAAGTCAGTAAGGACTTCAACAAGGAGATAGAAACCATAAAAACAAACAAACAAACAAAAAAATACTTCATCAGAAATGTAGAATACAGCAACCGAAATTAAGAATACATTAGAGGGAATCAACAGCAGATTAGATGAACCAAAGGAATGAATCAGCAATCTGGAAAACAAGGTAGTGGAAAACACCCAATTGGAACAGAAAAAAGAATTAAAAAAAAAAAAAAATGAGAATAGTTTAAGAAACCTCTGGGACAACATCAAGTGTAACAACATTCACATCACAGGGGTACCAGAAGGGGAAGAGAGAGAACAAGGGATTGAGAACCTATTTGAAGACATAGACTGAAAACTTCCTAATCTGGTGAAGGAAATAGACAGTACAAGTCCAGGAAGCACAGAGAGTCCAAAACAAAAATGAATCCCAAGAGGCCCACACCGACACACATCATAATTAAAATGCTGAAGGTTAAAGACAGAGAATATTAAAAGCAGCAAGAGAAAAATGGTTAGTTACCTACAAGGGAGCTCTCATAAGACTGTCAGCTAATTTCTCAACAGAAACTCGGCAGGCCAGAGGGGACTGGCACGAAATATTCAAAGTGATGAAAAACAAAGACTTACAACCAAGATTAATTACTCTACCCAACAAAGGTATCATTTAGAATTGAAGGACAGATAAAGAACTTCCCAGATACAAAAATCTGAAGGAGTTCATCACCACTGAATATTACAAGAAATGCTAAAGGGGCTTCTTGGGGATTAAAAAAAGAACACAAAAAACCATGAATAAGAAAATATAGCAAAGAAAACAACTCTCATTGACAAAGGCAAACACATAAGGAAAGTAGTGAATCAACCAAGTATAAGCTAATACAAAGATTAAAAGGCAAAAGCAGCAAGAGCATGTGTAATTTCAATAAATTAAGGTATACACACAAACAAACCCACAAGAAGTAAAAAAAAAAAAAATGACAAAAATATGGAGAGGGATAATAAAAATTGTAGTAATTTTAAAACATGTTTGACCTTAAGCTACCATCAACTTAAAATAGACTGCTATAAACAAGCTTAGAATATGAGGGCTGTCCAGAAAGTGTCCAGCCATGTAACCATTCTCATTATATTGACAATGGCTGGATTTTTTCTGGACAGCCCTCATATATGAAGCATAGTTGAATGGAACAGGATAGAGAGCCCAGAAATAAACTTACACCTATATGGTCAATCTATGACAAGGGAGACAAAAATATACAATGGTTTTGAGAAAACTGAACAGACACATGCTAGACCACCTTCTTTTATCATATACAAGAATAAATTCAAAATAGATTCAAGACTTAAATGTAAGACCTGAAATCATAAAGCTCCTAGAAGACAACATAGGCAGTAAACTCTTTGACATCACTCTCAGTAATATTTTTCTGGATATATCTCTTCAGGCAAGGGAAACAAACAAACGAACAAACAAACAAATGGGACATCAAACTAGAAAGTTTTTGCACCGTGAAGGAGACCATCAACCAAACACAAAGCCATTCTACTGAATGGGGGAAGGTATTTGCACATGATACATCCATAAAGGCATGAATATCCAAAATATATAAAGAACTCATACAACTTAACATCAAAGCAAACAAACAAACGAATTAAAAAATGGGCAGAGGACCAGAATAAACATTTCTCCAAGGAGGATATAGGTATAGCCAATAATATACAAAAAGATGCTCAACAGGACTAATCATCAGGGAAATGCAAATTTAAACCACAATGAGATACCACATCACAATTGTCATAATTGTTGCAGCCACTATGGAAAACAGTATGCAGGTTCCTAAAAATATTAAAAGTAGAATTAGCATATGATCTAGCAATACCATTTTTTGAGTATTTACCTGAAAAAATCCAAGACACAATGGGAAAAGTCACCTGCACCCCTGTGTTCACTGTAGCACTACTTACAATGTCCAAGATACGGAAACCACCAAGGTGTGCATCGGTAGAGGAGTGGATAAAGAGGTGGTACATACATACAGTGGAGTGCTACTGAGTCATAAGAAAGAATAAAATCTTGCCACCTGTGGTAACACGGATGGACCTCGTGGGTATTAGGCTAAGGGAAATAAATTGGAAAGAGAAATACCATAATTTCACTTTTATGTGGAATCTAAAAGAATGAAATAAATGAGAGTAAAAAAAAAACCCATTAAATTTACACTTCAAACAATTAGGTGAATTGTAAAAGCAGTTTTCCAAATGTTTACTTTTATAAATTATTAAATATTTTCTTAATTGGGGGCAAACAAGTAGGTTAGTGGTTGTAGGGAGAGGTGGGGAGGAGAGAATGGGGAGTGAGTGCTAGTGGGTTTCTTTTGGGGTGGGGAAGTTTTGGAGCTAGGAGGTGGTGATGGTTGTACAACCTATGCAAATGCTAAAAGCCACTGAATTTTATACTTGAAAAGGCTGAATTTTATGGTATGCGAACTATATTTTTTAAAAGATTATCTCTCCTGTCTGCTTCCCTAAGGGCTCAAGCCCCAGGGCTGTGGAGGGTCTGTGTTGGGGTGACCTGCCTGTCTCCTCTCTGCAGACTCCTCATCGACATGGTGCCCAGGGTCAGGCAGACGCGCCACTACGAGATGTTTGAGTGAAGGGGGCCAGAGCCACCAGTTCTGCATCTGCATGAAGACTGTCAGGATGATGAGAGGTTTCCACACAGGCAGATGGTGCCAATACTTCACTGAACATCCAATTTCTTTTTTGAAAAGTTTGTGTTCGTGGGGACGAGGTCTGCCCAGCAGGTTGGTCTGCACTGCTCCCTTCAAACCCATTAGGACAAGGCACACAGGAGGGGAGGAGACTGGTGTCCCCATCTCTGGTGGGAACTGACCTTTTCTATGTTCTGGAGTAAAAGGTTCTTGTGGGTAGGATGAGGTCTCTGCTTGGCAGAAAGTTCTGTGGTGCTCCAAGCCTGAAACAGATAGCAACTGACCAGACCCACCTCCTCTGGACTCGAGTGGCCACAGCCACCTCACGGCTCTTGTCTCTTACCTCCTGGCAGAACTTAAGGGAAGACCATCTGTACCCTTTCGTCCCTCTCCCCTCTGCAAACCCAGAACCATCAGTATCCATCACTTTCTAATTTCTATCAATGTATTTCATTAGTTTCATACTGTTTTACTAATCCTCAATCTCAACAGATTTGTTCCAAAGGAGACCATTCTATTTTTAAAGTACTTAGTGAAATATGTGTGAGCTTTGCATGGACGAACTAAGCACATGGCCCTTTCTTGTACATTCAGAACCTGAACATACATGTAAGGACAGGATCCATTTTTGACAGATGTGAAAGTAGTTTATTTGTAATAAATAATTATATAATCTATCCATATATGCATATATCTATATGCTGTGCTAAGTGGTAATGGTACATTACAGTCTGTTAGCGATGGCCCACTGCTCTGTAAGGAACGAGATGCCCTTAGTTTATGTGACGTTAGGTATAGAGTCTGTAAAACACGTTCCCCAACATACAACAGTCTGTACCTCGAGCACTGCTGCTTGTCCAGGCGACAGTGTCTGACCAATAAAGACCTTTACCAGTTTTGTATGGTACGGGGAGGTTATCTTTGAGAGTTGTCACCATCATGGGCAGGTTTTCCACTGTGACTGAAGGATGACGTGCAAAGGTCACTTGTTCCTGGTAGAGTTGTGAGTGGGGACCCTGAAGGACGGTCATGAAGGGCTTTGCGGCCTCTGTGGGGCAGGCCTAGGTGAGGAGAGTGGCCACATCTTCCTTTGGTCGTGCCCGAGGCCCTTTGGGGCTGAGCGTGCCCGGAACTGAGGGGCAGCTGCTCTCCAGGCCTCACCCCTGCCTTCTGCGCCCCATCGCCCCCGTGGCCGTGTCAGGCTGGTCAAGGGAATGCGGTTTAGTCTGATGCTTTCAGCGTGATTTGCTCCAACAGCAATTTGAGGAGTGTTCTGTGGGATGTTAGCATGGTACGTGGAAAAGGGTGCACTGGTCGAACGGGTCAGGAAATGCAAGGTTCAACAGGCTTCTCTGCAGGTTTTCTCCTGGTATTTAATACACAGCTCAGAGAAGGGAAGCTAGGATATAGTCCTCCCGTGGGTCCCCAAAAAGGAGCCACGTTTTTCTTCCCCTTATATCACATCTACCCATACTCATTTCAGAGCATTCACCTAGAAGGGAGCTGTGTTAGCAAGTGGGTTTTTTCCTTTTTTTTTTTTCCTTTGGAGATGATAACTGTACTGCATTAGATGTTTAAAAATATTTAAGGATGTGCTAGGAAAATACTCCTAAAAAGGCTGAGGGCCTTAGACCCAGAAAAACTTGACACCTTTTCTGGGATTCACGTCTCACCAAATACGCTGTATCTGGGAACAGCAGAGAGGCTGTTCTGATTAGGGCCCAGTTGTGCCCTCCAGGATCACCAACAGGCATGCCCTTGGCGTGGGCATGGACTTGACCTCTCATGGGTTTCTGCTGCATGTGCCTAACAAGTGCTCATGGGCCACTGAGCCCTGGGTCAGAAAGTTCTCTTTGTGAAGTGGGGGAATGTAGTCTGGATCTAACAGGCCCATGGCCTTTTTAAGAGTATTCTACTAGCACATCCTTACATATTTTTAAACCTGTGATGCAGTACAGTTAGTTCCAAAAAAACAAAACAAAACAAAACAAAACACCCCCACTTGCTAACTCAGTTCCCTCCCAGGTGAATGCTCTGAAATGATATCGGGGGAAGCATACTCAACAGCAAAAATCATTCTCCTCCGCCCCACGAACACACCACCTTCTCAGCATCTTCAGCAGTGTGTTTGCCGGCGTTGGGGAGGCAGCTGTGTTCTGAAGATGACCCTGCAATCCACCCAACCCCCCAAAAACCACTTCCACCCGTCACACAAGAAAAGTTTATTGAAAAATAAAGTTCTCCCTAGTATTCTCTACAACAGTGGAAAACAAAGCAGTCTCTCTATGCTGGTACAGCACGTTGGGACAGACACCTCATCTGCAGAATCTGCCCTACTTAACCTTAGAGTGAACAGTAGAACATGGTTGTACCAGGAGCTTTTCTGAAGACACAGATGCAAATGTCCATGAGCTTAAAGACATCAAGGCTGTAACAGCAACTACAGTAGAAAGGACATCACCATCTCCTTTGGCATCGATTGCTCCACTATTGTCCTGTTAATACCTGGACAGGACAGTGAAGCAAAAATGCGCCCCAGGTTTGTTCCATCTCCCCTTTGGCAGAGGTGGTTAAGTTCCTGACCCACTGTCCAGGCAGGCTTTCAGACCTCCAGCATGGCAAATGCTCACAGTGAGCCCCCCAAGCCCACCCCTTGCACAGACACGCCACCCCCCGTGAGCATGTGCTGGCCTTCTGTCCCTCCGCCATGCCTCACCAGCTGCATGGGGGTAAGGGAGAGCATCTTAAGGGTCCAGAAAATCAGGGCTAGGAGGAATGACATTTTGAAGAAGGTAAATTCTAATCTTACACCCACAGAAGTCAGACTACTGATTTAGCTGAAGAAAAAACAAAGGACCTTAAGGACGAGACTCCAGCAAATTCCTCCATGTGCCACAACTGCATTCTATCCAGAATAGGGCCAAGACAAGCAATAAGGTACAACTCTCAATCTGTCCCAGAAGAAAGAGGCTAAAACCCCAAGGAAACAAAAAGCAAATTGATAATTTAGGTGATTTGGGGAAAAACTCAACTGCGAGCTGCCTCTGGGAGTGTTTCTGAAGACACTCTCCCGCCCCCAATGGCTCCACCTGAGTAGTGGGATAGTCTCATGGTCCAAACTGGCCTGGGGGGAGAGGTGCGTCTGGGACTGGGACCAATAGAAATACGTGAGAACTAACAGATCCCTGTGGACTGGACTGTGGAAGAGCCACCCTGGCCAGCAGGGGGCAGCAAAGGGACTTCCTAGGGAATGAGTAAGTTCAATTGGTCATTCCTTTGCCCTAAAACAAAAATAAAAACAAAAACAAAAGGAATAATAATAGTTAACTTTAAGGCAGGCATGTCCAACCTGCAGCCCAATGCAAATTCTTAAAACATGCGATTTTTTTGGATTCGTTCCCAGGTTTCGGCACCAAAAAATAAACACAAACAAAACAAAACAAAACAAAAAAAAAATGAGAGTTCTTTTTGTGACTTCTTTTTAAAGTTCACCAGCTGTCATTAGTGTCAGTGTATTTTATGTGTGGTTCAAGACAATTCTTTCCATGTGGCCCCGGGAAGCCAGAAAGTTGGACATGGCTGCTTTAATGGGTACAGTCTGTCAGAGAACTCATTTTCGTTTCTAGCTCAAAAAGTTCTATTGTGAAAAACCTGGAATGGTCCAGGAGACATCAGCGGGGTTAGGTCTAGTATGGGGCCAAAGGTCACCCCTGTCATCTCCCGTTTACAAATTCTTGCAGCCTACTTTCATCTGGGGCTGACGTCAGGCATATTTTCAAGTCAGTCAGTGTATTATTCAGGGCTACAGTAACTCCTACAACATTCCATCAGACTGGAATAATATTTTCATGTATGTATTACTTTTGAATCAATCAACATATAGGAAGTGAGCTCAGCTCTTTATCAAATTTTGTGAAACACTATTAACAATATTTAACATTTACTAGGGCTTACTAGTTGCCAGACACCGCTAAACACTAAATCCTCACAAAAACCCCAAGTGCTAAGAAAGCTAGGGTAATGTTTTTTTATTTCTGCATCTGAGACTATATAGCTAATTTGGCCTTTTGCTATAAAAATGTGGTTTTCTACTTTTTTGTTTGTTTGTTTTAAAGCCAACAAGAATGAAAGGAACTCACCCTCAGCTTTAGGAAATACCCCACTTCCTACAGAAGTCTACATCTCTTTATGCCCACCCCTATCTTCACATGAAGGTGCTCTGCAGCCCTACAGCGATGGATGGGATGAGAATGATGCCAATGTGAAAACTAAAGTATTTAAATAAATAGAACAATCCAGGCGTGGGATAGTAACACATACAACAGAGCCTGTCGTTAACAAAACAAACTTGTTTAAAAATCAAGAATTTGGGGAGCATGGGAGAGGGTGGTGATGTCCCAGTTATATACATGATCCAGGTAAACCACCTTGGAGAAATGGAGTGGCCTGCCTTGGTCTGGTCTAAAAAAGCACAAACCCACCTATAAACAGCACACAGTTGCAGTCACATTTATGCCTTCACTACCATTGAGATGCACTGGGGCTCACCCCCACAAAATGTGAAACTAAGTAGTCACTGTTACTAAACCCTGTTTTCACTAAGGAAACAGAAAAGGGGTACATATTGTTTCCCCTTCATGGTGTTAACTGATACAGTGTTTAGGGGGTAGTGTGACTAATGAGCCCAGTGGGGACTGCTCTCCTTCCGAGCAACCCCTCAGCTAGTGCTGGTCTTCTGCCCTGGCCACATCTCACCCGGTGCCCGGTCGCCCAGGGGCAACCAGCAGTCCTCAGGCCCAAAGACAAGATGAGCCAGCCTGGGAAGGCCTGGGCTGGTCTGGAGGAAGTCAGCCCTTTTCTTGGGGTTCTCACAGCTTCGTGGGGGTATATATGTAAGGTACGTGGTGGCCTGGGGGGCATGAAGGGTATTTCTGGCACCCAGCCTGAGCACAGTGATGCAAGGACAGGTCCTATCTCTGAGCTGTAGGAGTCTGTCTTCTTTCAGCAGCACCCAGATTCCAAAAACCAACCTCAAATGAAACTGAAAAGGCACACCAGAGAAACAATAAATATCAAAGAAACAGACTCTCAATATTTCCAAACATACAGCAAACACAAACTATAAGCAGTGACAAAAACCTAATCTAGGCAAAAATGCAAAAAGCCTCTCCATTTGTACATGTGCAAATCAAACAACACACACGAAATAAATGAGGTGTTCACTGGCATTAAAAGAAGTGTTTCCCCTTTGAGGAGTTTCTACACTTTAAAGTGTTTATATTTCAAAGGAAAGCTTTCTTTTTTTTAATAAATTATGTTTTCCCTCAAGTTTTTAAGAACTTGAGATCACAGTGGGGGGAAAAAGCCAAACTTTACTTAGGAAAAAAATGTACAAAAAAATTTACAGACCTGGCAAGATATGCTCATAGCACAGGAACACACTGATCCTGGCTTTGGATCTCTCATTCACCCATTTATTTTCTTTCTCTCTTTCTCTCTCTTTCTCTCTCTCTCTCCCCCTCGTCTCTCTCTCTCTCATCTCGCTCTCTCTCTCTCTGGAACTATCATCAATTACAAACTGGTTTAGGATTCTATTAAGAAAAATCACCAAAGGCCCACACTCTGAGATTCACCTTCCTCTCCCACGGCAGGCAGGAATCATGCCTATATTCCACACAGGGCAGATGGAGGGCCCTTCCTCAGGCTCCTCTGTGGGGTACTGACCTGACTTGAGCGAAGCTGTGGAGGCCTGGGAGCCAGTCTACACCTGATCTCCTCCATAACGTCCTCAACAACTGCCGTGTGGGTTGGTTCGCCCCAGGAGCAGCTGCTCCACCAGCAGACGTCCGCCTGACTTCAGCCAACACTGGACTGGCAGAAGCAAGAGGGCTCTGAAGTGGGCAAAGTGCTGGGCTGGGCTGCCAGACCTGAGCGTCCTGACACGGGAGAGGAATGGGAAGGCAGAGAGGCCCTGAAGTCAGGATCAGGCAGCAAACGATCCTTGCTGCTTCTGGAACGCGAGGCAGGCACAGTGTCATTCCACAGAAGGGAGCCTTCCAGCTTCCTTGCTTTCTGAGCTTCTGTGCTCATTTAAATTAGCTTTTGGCAAAATGGGTTAACCTTGCTGAGCGCCGGATATCGGACTCGGCCCACAGGCTCTCCCTGCTGGTCGAAGGCCTGCACTGACATCCTCAGCACTGGAAGCTCCCAGAAGAGCTCAGGAGAGGGCAGCATTAGCTCAGGAATTGCAAGCCTGGACGCTCAAGCAAATTCCCACAATGTAGGGTGCAGCTCAGAGGACCATTCATAGGGAAAAGCAGCTCCTCACAGCACGGAGCTGCAGGAAACTGCCCATACACACTCGCTCACACCCTATTACCAAGGTTTCCTTTAGACTTCTGCCCTTGTTGCTGGGCCTAGGCCTTCCCAGCGGCACTCTTCCCTAGCACAAGTGTCACCTGAGAGGTGTGGGAGATACCAGTTGTCCCTCCTTACCCCTTCCATTCTCTACGATTGAAGGTGTAATTCAGACCCACTTCGAGTCTAAGTAAAAAAAGGCTGGCTGTCATCTGGTGTTATTTATGCACCAGGGAAGAAGAATGCAGAGGCAGGCAGACTCTAACTTGCCACACCTAAAGGCTGCACCCACCTCTGGTCCTTGTGAAACAGAATCCTTCCTTTAGCCTCACTTTTGGAAGGCCCACCCAACCATTCGCCTTGCCAGCTGTTCTGCCAGGTGAAGGCTGGGCCAGCTTTTCCTGAGGGCACGGGGTGCTGGGGAGCCAGGGCGGCGGGCAGGACCAAGGCCTTCAACACCACCCGAGGGCTGGGTGCATCATGACGGCTCATAGTGGGCGTTCTGCAAGGAGCGAAGAGGGCCCACCTCCCAGCGCCGAGACGCCAGGGGCGTGCCAGGAAACCCACGCTTATACCCAGAGCGCTGAGACGGTGCTTAGTGGGGGCGGGGCCTCGCACAAACGCAGAACACAGGGACTCCAGGGCTGGAAAGGGGTCCAAATGAGTGACCAGGACAACATGCCAACTGGCTCATTCCCCTCAGACTATTCTTGCCTGGAATAAAAGCCAGTATCCGACTCCCTTGAAAGCCACCGCCACCCCTCACAGGTGAGCCGCCAGGACAGCAAGTCACATTCAACCTACCCTGCCCCGGCTCCCCAAGCCAACATCAAGTTTACTGACAGCCCTGTTCCCTGGACTTCGGTGATAACGGACATTAGAGGGCACATAAGACAAGCCAACTGATCTGGAGCCCGGCTCCAGCCTTATTACCAGTCCCCAGGGGCCAGCTTCACTCCTGTCCAATCCACATTCAAAGAAAACCTCACGGGGTAAATGGTAAGCGTCCTGACCAAGTCTAAGAGTAGCTCTTTCAGTCCCGAAATTCGGGACTGACCACACACTCACAAATGTCAGTTCTCCAGTCCTGTACTCCTTTCCTAAAGGGGCCCTAGCCAATCAGGGCCACAGTGTGTGTGGGAAGCGGGAGTGGAGCGATGCACGGAGCAAAGGAGCCTCACACTGCAAAGCGGCTCCATCTTTGGTCCCTGGCTGGGCGCTCTGGTCAACACAAGCATGTCCCCCTGTGCCCAGAGGGTGCAGGTCCCCCAGCTGCCACCCCTCAAGCACACACACACACACACACACACACACACACACACACACACACGATTTTCTTTAGTTATGCCACCATCCACTCTGAGGAGCTAGGTCCCCAGAGCTGCCCTTCAGCGTCACCAGCCCCACAGCACAACCTGTCTCCCTCCTGCACCCTATCCGAAGTAGACAGGAATAATTTTACAGTGAAGGTGGATGGTACATCATGGAAAATCAAAGGAGATGTGTAATCAACACTTCTTTACCCTCCCCTGACCCCCTCCCTCCCTCCCAAATAAATAAATTAACGAACTGAGGAATGTTCCCATAGGAAGTTCTTTCCAACCAGCTCAATTCCTCCTCTGGTTTCGTTTTCTTTTAAATGAATCTCGAGATTCTCTCTCTACCCTGGAGCAGTTGCATCGACAGACTCTCCCTACAGCTGCTCTTCAAAATCCAAAATCAAGTTGTGCAGGAGGCGTCAGGCTACCCGCCTGATGTCTGCTTTCATTGTGTTTGGGTGAAAACTCCACTGTGGGGCTCTGACCCTAGGAGGAGTATTACCAAACGGAAACCTTTCACCAAAAAGTTCAGGCTCTGGTGAGAGTCCCTGAATGACGTCTGATGCCCCCTGGCTCTGCCAGCAAGGGGCTGGAGCCACCATCTTCCCCAGCAGAGTGTGTGCGGGGCCAAGCCAGTGGCCACTAGAGACAGTCTTTACAGAGAGCAACCTGGCCTTTGATGAAGTCCCGGCAGGGGCAGATCCTCCGGTGTCTGGGGTGGGCGCCCGCACAGCTGAATAGCAGGAGGTCACCTTGGAACACACAGTGCTTGCTCTTGGGGTCAAAGGAGGGCACCAGGATGTCCTTGGCCAGCTCTGAGCTTTGGCACACCACTTCGTACCTGAAGAGGAAGAGAAAGGCACACAAGTTGGAGATGCAGGAACTGTGCTCAGCACTGGCCCCTCTGGCCTACCCACTGAGGTGTGGGGAGCAGGGGTGGTTCTCCTGCTGTAGAAACGAGATGGCAGCCACCCTCTGACCCGGGCACTCACCACCACCAGGGGCATGGCTTGAGAAAGGGGTGTATGTGCCTGCATAGGTATGTGGGGGGATGTGTATTCAAGGCTGCTTAGTGAGGCCTGTCTGTAAGAGAAAAACTGGAAATACCCCAAATACTCACCAAGTGGGGAACAGCTGAGAGAATGATGGCACATCTGTGCTTTGGGAGCTTTATGCAGCGTTGGAAAAAGAATGAAGTAGAAATGCAACCACCCGCATGGAGACCTGTCCTGGAGAAGGCCAGTAACAGAACGGGTGTGCAGTGTGGACAACGTGTGTGTGTTAGAGTGGGAGAGTGTGTGTGTGTGTGTGGGGGGGGGGGGGGGGGGGGGGGGGGGGGGGGGGGGGGGGGGGGGGGGGGGGGGGGGGGACAGTGTGTGGTAGAATGTGTGTGTGAAAAGCTGAGAAGGCGACACCCTAAACCTTTAACAACACTTACTCCTAAGGAGTCAGATTGGGGCAAAGACATGTATTTTTAAATATTTTAAAAACTACGTTTAATATTTTTATTAGTGGCTTACACAGATTCTTGCTATATGGCCTTACTCTCCCAATCAGATGGTCTCCTGGGGGAAGACACTGTCCCTGGGGCATCGATTCACGGGACCTTTACAGCCACTATAGTAGCCTCCTCCTCCCTGTCCCCATCCCGTAGAGGTCAGTGTCCGGAGCTCCACGATGCTCCAAGCAGGGGTTTGATCCCGGGCTGTGCTCTTGCTCCTCTGCCATCTTCTCCCCACAGCTGAACTGTCTGTGAGCTGGAGACTGTCGTGGCTTTGCTTTCTCAGGCTGGGACCACTGTGTTGGCCTTCTATCTCAAAGGAGGGCTGCGGATCTCCTCCTCTGGCCTGGGGTACACTGGTCATACCCACCGTGGGTTCCCCAGAACAAGGAAACCTCACCAGATGTCCAGCCTGGGGTCTCATGCCAGGTGGGGACCAGTTGAGGGAAGAGGGTGGAGGAGGGCCAGCAGGCCTGGGGTTTAGTCCTGGCTTCATCTCTTATGAGCTATATGGCCTGGGACAAATGGCTGAGCCTCTCTGTGGTTCACCTTCCTCTTCTGTGAACGGAGGAAAAGTCACCCAGAACTCACAGGGGAGGTGTAAGAATGAATGACATTAGTGCTTACCGTGTACTTGGCAGAGTCTAGGTCTGGGTAGGTATTCAATAAAGGGTCACTACGATCACAATTATAATCGGCGCTGTCGTCACGCTCACCATGCCCTGGCAGACGACGGATGGGCCATGCCACCTTCCTCCCTTGCTCCACCGTGTGGACTTACATACACGCCAACCTTCTCCAATTTGCTTGGTTCACAGAAGTCTTGACTCCTGCTGATAAGGTGGCGATCTGGATGGGGAACTCGAGGTTTCCTGCTGCTTCCAAGTGTTGGGGGGAAGCCTCACATCTGTTACTCCTGCCTCCTCTCTCTTTCTGCAGCCAACTAACTGCCTGGCCCCGTAGCTTTCCCAACTTCAAACGAGAGATTCCCAGCACATCTGGTGGGGTTTCCAAGGCTCAGAAGGGCAGCACCCCCTCTTATCTTGCTGCTGTTGTCACCAGGGAGCTCTGCAACTTCTCTACATGCCCCAACACCTCTGGCCTTGGCGTGCCAGCTGGGAGATGGAGGCACCCAGAGGGTTAAAGGTCATGGACCATAAGGGCAAGGGCAGGAAGTGGGAGTTTTATGAATTTCCTAAAGGAATATGAGTAAGAGATTTGGGGCTCCCAAGTCCTACACAGGATACCCCGACTAGCCAATCCAGAGAAAGGGGTCTTGAGAGCTCACGTGTGCATTAAAAGTTTCCATATGGAATGTGGCTTTGGGAAACAGAGCTATGCTTATGCTATTTATTTAGGTGAATTATAGCAGCTGCTATGTCTTAACACGAGCCATCTGCCTGGTACACTGCTAACCGGGAGCGTGGAAATCTCTACGATTAGTCTCAGACCCCATGGCAAGGGGTATAATTGTCAGGAACCATGAAGAAACCCTCATGCTCCCGCCCCGGGTCACCTGGACTCATACTCCAGGCACAGCCTCCACGGTGTGAGCACACTTGTGCATGGGTCTGTGAGCATATGTCAGCCCAAGTCGCAGCAAAAGCAGCTTGCCCAAGGACGATGTCCAAGGTCCACCACCAGGTGTTCAAACAGCATAGGAGGGCTGTCTGGAAAAAATCCAGCCACTGTCAATATAACAAGTCTGGTTACATGGCTGGGTACTCTCCAGACAGCCTTCGTATGTTCCCAGAACCACAGGTGACCCACCATGAGGCAGCTCCCCACACGGTCACTGGACAACGTGCCACAGGCACACACGGCTCTGGCCACTTTTGGACATCATCATCGAACCCCCTGACCCCCAGGGAGCTCTCCCTTTCATCAGTGTGCAGGTCCCCATCCCATATCCCTGGGCAGTCAGGAAGGCCACCCGATTGTCCCTGCTTAACTAGTGAGCAGAAGTCACCAGGGAGGTAAGGTGACTTTCCCCGATCGCTGGAGTACGTCCAGAACCCAGACAGCCCCCACGGCCCAGGAACCCTCATTCCCAACTTGTGGGACCCTTGTCTCTGCAGGGTACGCACTCGCTATTTCTGCCTCTCAGTTCCTGTGATGTCTGTCTCATTCATTCATTCATTCATTCATTCAATCTCCCTCTCCCTCCCTCTCTCTCTCTCCCTCCCTCCCCTCTCCCTCCCTCTTTCTCTCTCTCTCTCCTTCTCCCCCCTCCCTCTCCTGCGCCCCCCCTTTCTCTCTCACCCGCTCAGGACCCCCAGCACAGTGTGCTGTTTCCTTTCTGCAGCCCCTGTGGTGCTGACCTCTGCAGCTGGCTGAACAGCTTACAGGATGCGAGCTGGGGCTTCGGAGGCCCATCAGCCCTCGGTTTTACATTTTATAGCTCTTAAAGAAGAATAAAAGGGCAAAGGCCCACCTTCCCATGGGGCCTCCAACTTCCTGAGAGGACGGAAGCCACAAACCCTCCTGACAGACAGATGCACACAGGAAGAAGGGACAGAAGCTGGCCTCACTCCTCCCGACCTCCCTACCCTGGAGTTCTGTCCCTCCCTCCCCCCTGCCCTGCTTATCCCAGCAGTGCATGCACCAAGTGCCCCGAAACTCCCTTGTGACTCACAGCCACCTCCCTTCTCTCAGGCACCAAAGGGCTCCCGTAATCTACATTTCACAGCTTAGAATTCTCCCAAACTCAGTAATACTTTGGAGGACACAACTTGAAAAGGTAGCAAAGGAGGTCTCGCATGAACACACTAGCCGAGGTCCTCCCCACACCGTGCACTCCCCGGGGCCGCTGCCCTCTGGTCTGGGTCAGGTCAAGCTCTGTGCACAGGAGTCGGTGGTGACCCTCTGGCACGGGCACCGTGCCCCGCAGGAACAGGAGCCCAAAGACCAGCAGTGGCCCAACTCCCCGATTCCAGGAGACAGCACGGGATGCTCTGAGGGGCTCCATTCATCTCCAGGCCCCTTGCTGGGGAAGACACAGCAGCACGGGGGTGGGGGGTGGGGGGTGGGGGGGGGTGTGGGCCTGGCTCACTGCTAATTGCCCATGCATATGGATGGGCCAGGCCTGCCTCCTGCTGAGGAGGAACGACTGCCAGATAGCTGGGGTTTTACAACATTATCATCAGTCTTTACAAATGTGGGAACTACTCACTCAATAGGGCTCTTCCGTTCAGAGAATAAATTTCAGGCAGGTTTACTGAGCGTGCGCAGCAGCCTCCCTCCCAGGTATCTATTCTAATGGGGGCGGGGGTGGGGAGGGCTGTTAATGGACCCCAGGGCACAGGGCCTGGCTTTCCGTCCTGGCTGGTGGTCTCAGGCCTGCTGCACTGCCCACTGCCATCTGGAAGAACAGGCCCTTCTGTTCTGTCTCCAGCACTGGATGCACAGCATGTCACATCACCCAGGACGTCCCAATGCTACAGGTGAGAAAACTGAGGGGCACTGGCCCTTTGCGTCCCCTTCCTGTCCCTCTGGCGGACCTAGACCTGTGCCGTGGAGACGGGGCGGCTGTGTGGGGCTCTGCGCCACCTGAGCCAGGCCCTGCTCTGGGGACCTGGACAGCAGCCCTGACTCCTGCCTGGCCTGTGGAGGAGCCACACTGGGGGTCCACTCCCAGGCTGCGGCACCCTCCTCCAGAGGTGGGCACGGGGCTGTGTGTGGACGGTTCTGTGTGTACAGGCCCCCGTCTCTCCCCAGAGAATCCTGACCTGATACAGAGACACTCGGGGTGCGCAAATAGCCACTCTGCAGCAGGAACTGTATGCAGGAGGAGTCAGTGGGCAGACCCTGCTGGAACCCTAGAGTTCAAGGAATGTGCTACGGAAACAGAAGCTTCTAGTACCATGATAGCCTTTCCATAAGTATGAGGCCACCACTCCTTCTCACAGAGTTTCACTGGTGGCAGAGGAGCGCACCGCACTGACCGTCCGGCCTGGCGTTTGCTTGGGTGGTGGGTCAAGGCAGCCTCTGAAGCTGGTCTTCATGGGAAAAACAGCGTCTGTCGTGTCCTTCCTCAGGACAGCATCCCTGTGGTGCCATGCTCGAGGCCATGGGCTCTTTCTCAAAAGGGTTTTATACTGCACTTGAGAATAGGAAGACTGACCGGCAGGACCAGGTCCGCTCAGAGCACCACGCACAGGTTTACACCGTGGCCAATAGGGCGAGGCGCCGGAATGGGTGACAGGCAAGCCACGAGCCCTGAGTTCACGACATTCCTTTAATGTAAGGGGGGAATCCCCCCCAAAACCGGAGGCAATGGTCATCTGTTTCTTTGATGTGAGACAGATTGCACACTCGGAATTTGTTCCTCTGGGTCAAAGGTCACCCAAAAATTTTATCTGGAAGTTCTGAGAAGGCTGTGTCATGAACTGCATCCCAAGCTGCGGCAAACAGACGCTGGGTTCGTCCGCGGGGACCGCGCACCTGCCCAGACCCTGCTGAGTGGTCAGCAGTTTTTGACCCAAAACAGCAGGATCCCCGTGCCCCAGCCTCCCTATTCGCCCGATCTGACCCTGAGCTACTTTTCTTTTTGTTTCCCCAGTTAAAATTCTCAAAGAGAAGCGTTTTGCCAAGGTGGAAGAGGTGAAATGAAAACTGGCAGAAGCACTAAAAGGCCTCAAAATCAACGAGTTCCAAAACTGTTCTGAGCAGTAGAAACGGTCTCGATAGGGGTAGTGCATCCAATGGAGAGTACTTTGAAGGTGACTGAAGTTTAAACACGTGAGAATACACCATGTTTTATAAATAAATTCCGGGTTGTTCTGGGTCGCCCTCACACATCCTCTTCAAGACCGGGCGGGACAGTACCAGGGCTCTACTGAACATCTAGGGTCCGGAGAGCAAATCTCTTTTTTAGGGGAAATCACCTCATTAGAGCCATGCATGTGGGGGTAGGGGTAGGCTCCAGGTGAGGTGTAATAAAAGTGGGGAGACTTAGCCCTGAATGGGGGCCGTGAGTTAGAGGCCAGAAGAAACCTCGCATGGAAATTTGGGAACTGTAGATGTCAAACTCCTAATGCCAGGGCAAAGGGAAGCAAAGGGCATCAGCGACAGCAATGCAAGCATGAGGGCACGAGTTCAAGCACCAGAGCCGGTGCGGCCGGGGCACCTGGGGCCCGCGGGCCTGGCCCTGCACGCACCTCCTGCTAAGGGCCCCGACAGGCGAGCCTGCTTACACCCCTGCAGTGCACCACGTCACAGAGGGGCCGGGAAAGGTGCAAAATGGGACGGGGCTGAAGTGGGCGAAGGTGGCAGTGCACTTCCCCGTGGGCAGTTCGGTGCCGGCTCCTCGCCCACATTTCCCATTCCTTTCTGACTCTAGGGTAGCAGACCGTGGTCACCTGCCGCTGGCACTGCTCGGACTCTACTGGGGGGGGGCCCTCTGGGCATCTGGGTGCTGCCAGGGAACCCATCCATGCTTGTGACTCTGTGCCCATCTCTGCTCCTATGGTTCCTGGGTATGACATTAGCAAACCAAACACCTCCCACAGTTGCCAAGCCCAGACGTATTATTTATGCAAATGCAACACCTTTTGGATTCTAAATATATCCATCAGCGTGTCTGGTGACTACCCAACCATAAAAATGCTGGGCTAACTTTCTCTGAGGGGGTCAGGCTGCAACCCGCTCCCCTTTCCCCACCTTTCCCCAGCAGCCCACAGGCCTGGAAATGCAAACCTCATCCCTCTCAGCCCACCGCTGACCCAAAGGCAAGCAGGAGCCCGAGCCGCCGCCCACCCACGCCGGCACTTACTTCAGCATGTCCTTGTCCTTGTTCAGGTGCTGGAAGAAAGAAGGCTCACAGATGAGCTGGTTCTCCTGGCACACCTGCTTGCAGGACTGCCCGGGCTCAGCCAGCTGCACCTGCAGGGCCCCGAGGGGGGGCCACATCACTTGCCCGTGGCAGAAGTCCTAGAATGACAATGAAGCCATCAGCCAAGGGACCCAGGATACATACAAGTGGGGATCCTCAGCTTGCCAAGCTGCCCCCCCTACAAGGGAGGCCACCCGATGTGAGAGAACAGTGAAGGGGTGGGGGTGGCCGCCAGACAGACTTGGGTTGGGACAGGGGCCAGCCAGAACGTGTCCTTGTCCCGGCTCTTCACCTCTCTACCCACCGGCTTCCCCACCCGGGAAAGAGGACGAGAGGATGGCAGGCGACGTGGCTGGCGCCGGGCCTACCAGTGACGGTGGCTGCTCATCATCACTCCCATCAACACTGGGACGCAATGCAGCTGCTTGAAGCTGCCACCCTGGTGGGCCGTCGCCAGGCCCACCCTCAGCACCTGTTTTGTTCCCTCCGCCCTGATTCCAAAGACATGTCCGGGTCTACCTAACTCGGCAGTTACCTAACATGACACCTCCGTGAACACTCGTTTCAACTTTGTGAAGTGAAGGAGCACAGCAAGGAGTGTGCGGGACCTCTGTGGGGGCGTGGCCTTGGCAGGGGCTCAGGGCTTGCTGGTTAGAAACAAAAACAACAGCGAGCTAGGGAAACGGTCTGACGACGTGTAATAGGGCATGAAGTGACCAGACACGACCTCAGAGAGACCCGCCCCCCAACAGAAGGTGTGTGCGGAGCTCAGAAGGTGGGCAGGGCCAGTCATGCCCAAGATCTGGAGGGAGTGGAGGAAAGCAGCCCGTGCCAGGGAGACCTGCTGGGCAGAGGGAAGGGCCGTGGGCGGAGAGAGGCTGAAGGAGCCTGCAGCCTGGGGGCTGGGCAAAGGCAGGGGAGGGGTGGGGAACTCTGTGACCTGGGACCCCGGCTTTCATTTCAGCTGTGCTGGAAGTAACCCCGAGCAGGTAGCATGGTGAGAACGTGGGCACCGCTGGCGCCAGCGCTGGCTCCGCCCGCACACTGCCCTCCCCCACCCGGGGGGAAGGCGCTGTCTGCGCGGGACACCTGAAGAGCCAGGTCTGACTCCTTCTGGGGTGACCTGGCCCCCAGAAGTGCCCAGCGGTGGTTAGGATCCTGGGCTCTGAATTCCATTAGGGGAATGCACTCCACAGACACAGGGGACACACGGGGAGGACACACCTACGTGGGGTAGCGCAGCAGCCTTGTCAGGGCAGGGGCCGAGGAGGTGAAGCCATCTAAAGGCTGTAGTTAACTAGGTAACTGCTGAACTACAAATAACAATGCGGGGTATTCCTACGTGCAGGCGGGGAAGCAGGCTCCAGGACATACTTGAGAAGCGATAGCAGGGTGCAGGATGGCGTATAATGTGCTTCCATTTGTGTCGAGCCGTGGGGGAGGACACATGCGAGGGTGTCCAGAAAAAATCCACCCATAAATACCTCTCGTTTGCACAGTACATGGCTGGATACTTTCCCGACAGCTCTCGTATAAACATGTATTTGCCCCTGCAAGAACCTCTCAGGTGGCATGGGTACCGCTGAGAAGGGAACCCAGGGTCAGGAGTGGTAAGGACATTTACTTTTCCATGGACGTCTTTCTGGAATACTTTATCTTTCCTACACCCTTTCCTGCTTTGTGTGGTTGAGCAGCCGATGAAGAATCTCGGAACAGGCACAGGCAGAGGACAGGTTTCCTGCCCCGCCCTGTTTGTCACCTGGAGTGTTGTTGGGGGGGCGGGGGACAGGAGGGTCCCTTAGCACTGAGAGGGTGCAGCCCCGAGCTGCATCCTGGGGAGTCGGTCCATATTACTTGCACTCTTTAAAAGCAGTGCTTGTAGTGCTAGTAAATGAACAAAAAGAAAACAAAACGCAAGCAAAGTGAAAGGCACCCCAGGCTCTGCGGGCAGCAGGCTTGGAGGGTAGGGACATCCTGCTTCTCCCTTTTACCAGCTGTGACCCTCTCTCTGGGCAGCTTTCTGAAGCCTCAGTTTCCTGTGATGCAGACAGACTAAGAGGTGCAGCTGAGCAGAGGCTGGCAAAGGGCAGGTATCCACTAGCTCTCACCTTCCTCCTGTCCTGCCATGGGGGGGTTGCCTGTACCCACACAGGGGCTGGAGGCACTGCAGGGTTGGCATCTGCAGAAGCTGGGCCAGCCCTGCACCTCGTGTGAGCAGGGCAGGATGGCACCGTGAGGTCTGCACAAAAGCCAGTGCCCTCTGAGCTGTGCTGCGGGGCGGATCTGCCTCATTTGCTCACTTCTCAGTAAACCTCTGTGGCCTTTGTGACCTTTGTGACATTCCATTCAGGCTTAGCTAAATTACACGTGAGCTTGGTCCCCCAGTCACCCTTGCTCGTGGCTCACCAGGGGCTGGTCTGGCATCCTCTCAGTAGTCTGTTTGAGGGGTCAGTAGGATTAGGAAATTGTAAAAATAGCAGCAGGACCTTCTTAAGGCTCAGTGAACCCTCTGGGAAGCCTGAGGTGATAAAATTGAACAGAGAAAGGCCTGAAGGTGTCTCCAGTATGCACGGCACCAAGTGGGGAGCATGGGCATCTGGGTTATGATTCTGGCCCCCAGCTTGGGGACTTTGTAGATGTCCCTCAAGCTTATTCTGCCTGCATTCACATCTCAACTGGAGATAATACCATTTGTCCTCCAGTCCTTTTGTAACTCCTGTGAGATTAAATGAGGTGACTCTTAAGAAGGCACCTAGAGATGTTAAAGAGAATATTCCAAGGCAGACCTACTTGCTGCTAAGGACCAGAGGTCAAAGTTGAGCTGCTTGGATTATACGAAGTCTGACAATTAAGTTCGCAAACTCATTCTAGAAAAAAATGCTACATACCTCACTGCTGAGTATCACTAAGGTCACCTTTGAAGAACTCCCCTTGGGAAGCTGTGCACTGACGTTAGCACCTAGACTACTCTTCAAAGGAATTTGGGAACTCTTTCTGAAATAGCCAGCAGAGCTGTTGTCATATTACCCTTGATGTCCTGAATGTCATCAAATGCCTTCCTTTCAATATTTCCTTTATCTTCAGGTAAAGAAAAAAGTCACTGGGGGCCAGATCAGGTGAGTAGGGAGGGGGTTCCAATACAGTTACCTGTGTACTGGCTAAAACCCCCTCACAGACAGTGCTGTGTGAGCTGGTGCATTGTCGTGATGCAGGAGCCATGAGTTGTTGGTGAAAAGTTCAGGTTGTTTTCATCTAACTTTTTTCACGTAGCCTTTTCAGCACTTCCAAATAGTAAACTTGGTTGACTGTTTGTCCAGTTGGTACAAATTCATAATGAACAATCCCTCTGATAGCAAACAAGGTTAGCAACATCTTTTTGACTCTTGATTTCGACTGACAGAACTTTTTAGGTCATGGAGAATTGGCTGACTTCCACTGTGCACTTTGACACATTGTTTCAGGGTCATATAGGTACACCCATGTTTCATCACCAGTGATAACATGGCCCATAACATCATCTTGCCTCTCGCCTCTCCAAAAGGTTTTGGCAAACTTGGACTCTCCTTTGCTTTTGTTCATCAGTGAGCTTCTTCGGGACCATTTTTGCACACACCTTTCTCATGCCAAGATTTTCAGTTAGGATTTTCCTGTTTCTCTACCTATGTTTATTTGATCTGCTGTGCTTCTTACAGTCAGCCAATGATTTTGATTTGCAATTTGACAAATTTTTGCAGTTTTCATCAGTTCTGCTCATTACCGGTGCCCTGATCTCTCTTTGTCAGAAATGATGAAAACTGCTTTCTCTCTCCTCAGAAAAACATTTAATCTGTTTGTACACTGCCATTATCTTCAGGGCATTATCCCCATAAATGGGGACTAACATGTCCCTGATTTCACTTCCATTCTTGCTAAGTTTAACAAGAAATTGAATATTTTGTTCACTGCTCTAATTCAAGCTCTGATATTCTCACGACCTTATACAAAACCACACCAAAACAATAATAAACATTATTCAGCAAGATACTGCCACCCACCGACCCGAACACAGCTCCGAGACACAGCTACACCAAGGTCATGAAACCTTACGGAGTTCTTTGTACTGTGCTGCCAACATAAACGCACGGTGGCAACTTTGCGAACTTAATGGTCAGATCTCGTATTTGACGATTTGTCCACCACAGCCATCGCTTTGCGCAGCTGCTTACCTTATAGTTATGTTACAACTGAAACATACCTACACCTCTAGGCCAAGCCCCACTGGGTGCTCATGGAAGACTAGGGAGTCTTCTGTTTCAGTCAAGCTCAGCACAGGATGACATGGCAAAGCCAACTTGCCTTGCTTCCTTGCTGTAAGCACTCATTTTCTTTCTTTTCTTTCTTTTCTTCTCTGGTTCTCTTTCTTTCCTTGCTTCCTCCCTCCTGCCTCCCTCCCACTAAACACTTGCTAAGAAGCGGAAAACCATAAGAGTGCACAGCTCAGACAGTGTGGGTTTGAATCTCGGCTCCTCCATTTACTAGCTGGGTGACCTTGGCTAGTTACAGAATGTTTCTTTGCCTCAGTTTCTTCAACTGTAAAATACAGAAAATATCAGCTTCTATTTTATAGAGCTGTAGAGGGGATTAAGTTAATTACAATATGTAAAGTGCATGATAGAAATAACACTATCTACATTTAGCTCTTGTGTACCTTTCTAGGCCCTTGGATGACTCATATTCAATGAGCTGGTAAGTGCTCTAGCAAGAATGAAGTGAGGAAAAGGAATCAAGACTGAGAAGGTGACATTTGAGAAAAGATCCGAGGAAGTTAAGGAGTGAGCCAGGCAAGTACCCGGGAGAACAGTGCCCGCAGATGCAGACGCAAACCATGATCAGAGCCTCTGACAGCGGGGTGTCGAGCAGGTAACAGGGGGAGCAGGGAGTTCCACGTGGCTTGAGTGGAGTGTGTGTGTTGGGGGCCGGAAGCAGAAAGAGACAGCGCCCGGGAAGTCCCAGGGAGTCAGTGCACACAGAGCTTTGGGGGCCCAAGTAAAGCTTTGGTTTTTCCTCAGAGAGAGATGAAAGTCACTAGAGAGTTCTGGGCAGAGGAGTGACAGGATCTGCTGTGCTGAGAATAGTCAGCAGGAGCAAAAACAGAGTGACAGGAAACTATGCGACAGTGCCAGGGAGACATAACGGCCTCAGACCAGACCCAGGCGTCTTTGTTCAACATACCTCCATGAAATACTCATGTCTCATATGTTCCTTTGAAGCTTTCCTCATTCATCCTTTCGAAACGTTATAAGTGAGTATTAAAGCCTTTGCTAGGGGCTGGAAATATGAACAAGCATGAAGCAGAGTCTCTGGGTTCAAAGACTCCATGCACAGTGCACAGTAAGAGAGGTTGACATTTAAAAAAATTAAAGAACAGTACAAAACAGATGTCCGAACAAGAATGCACAGGTCACTCACAGAAGAAAAACAATTAACTCTGTGGGAGAAGGGTGTGATGGTGTTGGCAATCAGAGAAGGCGTCAGAAAATGGGAACTTCTAGTCTGGGTTTTGTTGCCCAAATAGGAGTTAGTGGTTTATCACTAACATGGTGCTTTGCAGATAACTGATGATCAATAAAGAGCTGCTGAACTGAACAGAATGGTTTGGCATTCTGGGGCTCTGACAGCAGAAGTAGAAAGGGACCATCTTCTAACTGAGAGAGGCTTTATAGAGACAGAATGAGACGTAAACAGTGATTTCCAATCTGGTTAACAAGCCCACTCAGAACACAGAGAACATCTGTATTCCTCTCTAACAATTATTTTAACCAGTCACCAAATTTCCCTAAATTTGCTTGACTATTTTGAAAAAGTCCTGCAATAACTGGAATAACAAAGGTTTATTTATGAGAAAAAGCAATGTTCTGAGCAAATAAACACACCTTAATGTGAAAAAGAAGTAATACTGCCTTTGTAACAAAGGCCAAGAAACAGTATGGAGAAAATGTTACCCACGAGAATGCCCAGAATGCCGAAAGGGCTGGAGAAGACGAGGTGGGGTCGGGTGGGGCGGGCTGCTCCCTAGGAGGGAGGCCCCCCTCCCGATTATGTGTGATGGGATCTTTTCCACAAACCCTCCACCCCCACCTAGTCCTGGCCAACCTTTAATAAGGTTACTATGACCAGGACATATCAGGTACAAGTGGATTTCTGTGGAACCTTGCATGGTCTGCAACTAAAAAGACAAGTTCGGTTATAAGTCTGGAGGCAGGATCTAGAAAAAGTAAGGTCAGAAATGTGCAAAAACAAGAGGTACAGACAGGTTCCAGGTCATGAAATTAGGGTTCGTGCCAAGTTCAGCCAAGCGATTGAGGGGTAAGGGATACATTTGTTACATATGTTACAACTGGGAAATCCAGGGCTTGATATCAAAAAAGTGTTCAATAAATGCTGACTGACTGACCTGATGAAACATATTTCCATTGCCTGTTGGTGCTCGCATTCTTAGCCAGTCCGGTCCTCAAAAGGAGTGACCTCTGTCCACAGGTGGCCCTTGGGGCTGATTCCCAGTGGTGGGGTGAATTTGTTTCCACAAGGAAAACAGAGAAAGCAGCTGGGAAACAGAGCTGTGGTGGCTAATGACCTTGGATGATCTCTACAAGTGCAAATCAGTACACCAACAAGCTCACTGTTGAAGAGTTAGACGAAAGCCTAACTCTTCAAGGCTTTCTACTACTAGCAGTCTGCCCAGGAGAAAGGAAAACATATGTCCACACCCACGTAAATGTGCACAGCAGCATTATTCACAATCGTCAAAAGGTGGAAGCAACCCAATGTCCATCAACCGGTGAATGGATAAATAAACGGTGGTATATCCATACCATGGAAAACTAGTAGGCAATGAAATGGAATGGAGCACTGATAAATACTACAACATGCATGGACCTCACAAACATTATGCTGAGCAAAAAAATACCAGCAATCTCCAGCAAAGACAAATCTACAGACATAGAACACAGATGAGTATTTTCCTAGGGCTGTGTCAGGGAGCAAGAGCTGACTGCAATTAGGGACAAACACACTTTTTTGGGTGATGGAATTGTTATACTAGATTGTGGTGGTAATTGCATGACTCTATCAATTTGCTAAAAAAAAATCAATGTATTGTACCTTTACATGGAGTGACGTTTATGATCTGCAAATTACACTTCAGTGAAGCTGTTTTAAAAAACACACCTTGGTTGGTTTCTGGGCTCCTGCAGCAGCAAGTAGCTACTGCTTTCAGAGGCTCTATTCTGTGCCAGACACTGTCTTAGCCCTAAAACATGTATTAATCTATTGATTTCTCCATCAACCCTATCCATCAACAGAAGAGAAACAGCACAGAGGTTAAGAAAATTGCCCAAGGTCACGCAGCTACGTGGGGCAGAGCCTGACTCCATAGTCTAGTGCTTACTCACTACCTGCCCAGTTCTCTTTGGGATCAGGCAAACAGCTGCGCTGAGTTTTCAGAAGAGCAAACATTCCCCAAGCTAGTGATCATCTCTCCCCTTTTCAATTCCTTTTCTTCGTTCCCTGCAACCTGTCATCTCCTGCCCCCACACTGGGCCATCTAAATTCAGGACCAGCCTTGTCCTTGCACCTCGAATACTCCCCAGGGAGTTCAAGATTGCCCCAGAGCTAAAGCCAACGCTACAGAGGCTCTTGGAGTTAACTTTTTCCCCCTCTTATGCTCCAGAATGCTTTTCACGTGAATTACACAGCTCCTTGCAAAATAATCTGAGCATAATTATCCTGTCTACTTATAGGGGCTTTACCGGAAGTAGAAAATAGGGTTTTCAGAAATCAATGTGAACATTGCCATTCCTTCCAAAGAACCTGCTAAACTCTCAGGCCTGAGGCAAATACCTAAGTCTTTCCCAAGAAATGCATAGTAAGAACCTTGAGCAGCCTGGACCCACTGGGGTTAGGGAGAAATAGTATTCTTAATCTTAGATTACAAGGGGTTTTTGCCTTGCCACCAGCCCCCCCATTGCTGAAGAGAGCATTTCTTTTAGAGAGCTGATTTAAAAGCACATGCAATCCAAATCAACGCTTTGAGTGCAGTAAAAGGGAGGAGAGGACATTGGGGTGGGGCAGTGGGGAGCAGGTGGTTTTCCTAAAGCCAGGGTTTTTTCTTGCTGGGTGCTCTAGCTGGATTGGCTGGGGAAGAGGTAGGTTTTCCTGCTGTCAACCACTCAACTGTACGCTGAAGCCTGGGGCTTTTGCAATTGCTGTCAATTGGCTTCCTCTGGCTCCTGCTGCCTGGGGTGCACACGACAGACAACCTTGAAAGGGTTCTGGGATAAAAGCTTCCTTGTTCTCCTTGCAGATCACAGGGAGGACTTGAAGGCAGAGATCAGCCTAATTAGAGCTGCAGCTCAAACAGTTCAAGGGAAGGGAAGCCTGAGGTGTTACCACCTCTTCAGAGCCTGAGGCTTTCCTGTTCACACCAGAAATACCCTTCTCTCCAGTCTCACTGCTCTTTGAAGATATTCCTCTAGCAGCAAAAATAACCAACACCCAACGCTCCAAAACACTGGGGCCTGGAGGTAATCCTTAGAGGCAGAAGACCCAGTCTCTCAACAAATGTAGTTTTGGCTTCCTGTCTTCCCTGGGGGATTGGGGAAGATTATGGCATCAATGAAACCCTCCATGACGCCTGGGATAAACTCAAAATAGGCCACTTTATTGCTTGTTTAGCAGCACTGGGAGAATGTTTAATAAGGAATACCTAGAAGATTCCTAGAATGATTCTTCTAAAACACCAATCTGACAACAATACTGCCCTCATGCTGCCTGAAAACCATTCCCCAGCTTCCTGTTGTCCCAGAATCAAACCTGAATTCTTCAGCTGAACCTCAGCAGCTTTTTCTGATGCGTCCTCCTCCAGCCTCATCCTCTCACATCGTCTCTTTGGCCATAGCTAACTTCCAATAACTCACCATAATTTCTCTGTATATTTGCCACAGGCCTTTGCGTCTTGACTTGTACAGTCTTCCCTGTAGACCCAGGTGCCTTCAGGACTCATGTCCTGCAAATACTTCGGGACAGACTGTCCTATCCACTCCCCTCCCCCACCCCGCAGGCCATCCCAAAGCCTCCTGGTCACATCACTATTACAGGCCGCAGCCTACACTAGTGGCATTGTCTGTGGACTTGACTGGCTTCTCTGTGATACTTGAAGCTACGTAAGGACAGGGACTAGTCAGTTCTTTGACATATTTTCTTTCCCAACTCCCAGCACAGCAAGCAGCTGACATATATTTACAGAGTGGATGAATGAGTGAACAACAGAAGCAAGAAAAAAATCTCTGGGTTTCTGTGAACCACAGAGCTCTACGGAAACATCTATACCCAGGAGGTGGTGCGAAGGGGCAGCTCCACCAGCATGTTTTCCAGAAGATAATTTTAGTGACGTGGTTTCCAAGCATAAGGCTCAAGAGGAGCTGCCTTGTTCCTGGTACAGGTGAATAAAAAGCACACTCACTCACCCTTCCTCCACTCATTCCTTCAGCTGGGGGCTATTGTGCACCTACTGTGTGCCAGGCAGAGGGTTAGACACTGAGGTTTAGAGGTGAACAAGCTGGGCGTGGCCTCTGCATTATACAACTTTTACAGCATGGTCTGTTTGGGGAGCACGACCTTTCTGTTTGAAAGGAAGCCTAGTAATAGGTTTACAGAGAACAGGCCACATGAGAACTTTTAAAGGCTGGCTGGGATTCAAGACTCTTAGGGAAGAAAAGTCTTCAAATAAACTTGATGAGGAGTCTTTTTCCACGTGGTGGTGAGTAAGCACTCTCCCTGAGAGGAAGTGGAGACAGGAAAGGAGGTGGGTTTCTGAAGCAGTTGCAGGGACCCTCCGTGATGGTAGTAAAGAGCTGTGATACCTTAAAGCGCATTGCCAGAGACCTCGAGGTCCCAGCAGCTCCTGCCTGCACCTTCAGGAGGGACAAGCAACTATTTGAAGTAAAAGAAGGTGGGAAGTATAGCTCTGGGCCACCTGCCATGGCCGGAGGCCCTGCAATTCATAGAGCAGGCAGGAAGGCAGATATGAGCAGGAAAGGAGAAATTGTCCCGGTCCATTATTAGCTGCCTTTGAATTAATAGGAATTACAAAGAAAGGAACTTGCCTGATAGGAGGCCCATTAACAGGTATCCCTAAATTAAGGAGAAAAGGAATGCAAAGGAAGGAACTGGCCCCCCAACTAGATATCCCTAAAATAAATGGACAAAGTCCTCAGGAAAGAAATGCAGAATAAGGAATTAGCACTGGCCCATTATCAGCTATCCTCAAATGGGAAAGATACTATGATCAGAGAAATGCAAGACAAAGGGAAATAGCCCCATTTACCCAACCATAAGTACAGCTTCCCAGCACTCTGCTGTTGTGTAGCTTTGTGTCTTTCAGATAAATCACAAAAGAGGGAAAGGGGGAGAAACTTCCACTTAGAGGTATAAAAACCCCCAACAATGTAAGAGGGAGCTGCTTCCCTCCCTTGGGTCAGCGGACCCCACTTCTCGGAGTGTACTTTCTTGTACTAATGAACTCTTAACTTTCTGTATTTTCACAGGCTCCGTCTCTTGACTGAATTCTTTCCTTTGAGAGGCAAAGAACCGAGGTGAAAAGTGCCATTTCACAGTTACACAATGCCACTGGTGCAGGCCTGGGCTCAGACCAACCCAGCATCAAGCCTTGATTCCATGGCCTGTGAGCCCTGTCACTGCAAGTCTCAGTTTGCACTACCCAGAGGACAGGGTTATTACTGCCACCTCCCAGCACTGCATGAGGGTTAAATGAGATGGTACACTGTGATGAGCTTGGTACACACTGGCATAGAGTCGTAGGTAAATAAGCGGCTGCTACAGTTAGGGTGAGAATACTATCATTCTTAACTTAGGTGTCATATAAAGGTTGAATGAGACAATGATGTAAACACTTAGCTCTCAAGGTAAAGTCTGATGAGTATTATTATACATTATGTAACAGTAATATAATATGCTTATATAAGATTATAACACAATATTATATAATGTATAATATGTTAGGTAATCAACAGAGTACTATAGTGTGCAGTCCTGTTCTATGCCCTTCATATGTATTGGCTCATTTAATGCTCACATCAGCCCTATAAGGTTCTATTATTGTCCTTATTTTACGGGGGAGGAAACTAATGCACAGAGAGACTGAGTTAACATGTGTAAGTCATGCGACCGGAGAGTCTAGGGGGTGGGACTGGACCCCAGGTGGCTGGCTACAGAGCATGCCCTCTTGCAACCAAAAAACAATCAGAAAATCAGACATGCCACCCTGAGCCTATGCCCCACAGCTCTCCCTCTGCAACGGCAACACCCGGGACTGTCCACTGCCTGCCACAGTCTGTCCCCTCCAATCTTTACTTTGAAACCGACCTTGGGCCTACGATCTATGCTTACTTACATTTTCAATTCACCATTTCCATATTCAGTCTACACAATGCTCACCCCTCTATTGTGTAATGATCTCTTGGTCACCCCAAGACACTCTGCTTTGTTCTTTAAGAAGAGCCCCTTATTTCTGGGGTCTGGTAAGAAGTTCACACTTCCCTGCCCACAGGGGTTCTCAGTCGGTCTATTTCTGGCTCTGCTGCTTTTGAAGCCTAAGGAATGACAATTGTAAAAATGATAGCAGTGACACTCTTGTCCTTTACTTCCATGAGCACAGGCCCTAGCTCCCATTCTGTTTGGGGTCATGGGACTTGTGGAAATGGCCCCTGCTTTGGAAATGAAGTCCTGCTTTTAGTTGTTTTATATACTTAGGCGTCATGTGAAGTTTCATTTAAACAGGGGTCCTGTTTTAAAAGATGTTTGAAAACCATGGAAAGATCCTAGCGTATTTGGAATTATAGAACATAATATTAAAGGAACACTTAGAAATACCAGGCGTCACTTCTTCCCATGCTAAGGGTGAAGAATGACCGTAAGTCAGGACCAGAGCTGTCTGTCTGGCCAACTCCCCATCCAAGTCTCTGATGCTCCTCAGAACCCAGTCAAGGCACAGGTCTGACGATGGTCAGGAAGGTTGGCATCTTGGCCATCTAGTCTCTACTATAAGTTTCCATCTGGCCTTCCATCGTCATAAAGAGCGTTCTTCCCCCAAGGACAGACTGACTGACTCCCTTGGGTAACCATGACAGGGAATGCTTTAGATTTCCAACAAGCCATCCTCCAACTTCTGGACTCTTTCAAATCGAGAAAATAATCAGAAATACGGTTAGGTTTGAACTGCTCATGAGAGCCCCCTGGGGTAATAGGAAGCAGGACACAGCAAAGACAGGGACTTCGGAGGGGCCTTACTTGTTTTTCAATGAAAGCATTGATCCTCTGCAGCATCCCCTCGCACGTGAACTCATACGGCATGTACGGCTCGATCTGCGGAAACAGGACGTGGCACCGTGAAACAGGAGCACACAGAGTGTGCGACACCGACCCAGTCCTCCACTTCAGTCTTTATATTCCTCATCTTACTGAGTTCTCCCAAGCGCCGTCTAAAGTACGGAATCTGAACCTCCATTAGAGATGGGGAAACTGAGGCTCCGAAGTTAAGTAATTGCTGGAGGGGACGCTGCTAGTCATCGGTAAGGCTGAGAGCAAAACCCGATTCCAGCCTCCGGACCCAACCAGGCCTGTGCTGCTTCCCGTAAAAAGCTGCAACAGGGTGGAAGGGCTCCGAGAAGATGTGTGCAAGGGCAGGGTGCACCCGATCGCGTCCAAGGCAGTGTCGCGTCCAAGGCAGTGTCGGGGTTGGGAGAGGGGTACCTTAGCCCGTCCCTGCTGGGCTTCCTACAAGTGGGCAGCCAGCCTCGATTATGTTTATGGAAGTGGGTGTCCCCTAGAGTGGCTCCGAGTCGGCTCTGCATGCAGTAGGTACTTAAATAAGGTCTGCTGAAGTGATCAGGAGAGGCTAGAGAGGATAGTTAGTTATATAAAATTCTAGAAAATGTTCATGTAGAAAAGCCAAAGAAGCAGATGCTCTATAAAAACATTTCCCAGGATTTCCTTAAGTATTCTTTATCTTCACTCTTTTTTTTTTTTAAATAGGGGAGCAAGTCTGTCTTTTCAGATCTTTGTGAGAGCTACATAGTTAGGTCACTGAAGCAAGCTCCTACTACTGTGTCTGGGACCCAGGAGTCATGCCAAAAGGTCTGTAGAACCACACACACCCCAGGACACTAGCTCTGTTTCCATTTCACAGGACATCCATGAAACCCTATGGCATGGCTATTTTCTAATTCAAGAATTTAACTGACATGGAAATATTCTAAATACTAAAATAAAGGGCCTCAGATACTTTCCATACTTTCCAGTTCACATTACAAGTGGAGGGACATGAAATAAAAGAAACAACCTTCTGACTTAAAATTGCTTTCACTGCATTCTCGACTTCTTCCTGATTGCTGAGGTCCACAGTCCAAACGTGTGGCCGGCCGATGAACACTTCAGCGTAAGGATGCTGAGAAGTCAGCTAAAAAGCAAAAGACAGAACACCTCAGTCTCTCACACACTTAAAAGAAAACCTTCTGTGCTAGACAAAGTGTTATGCTTTTCATGGTACCAAGTTATACTTGCTTCAATAACAAGATACTTTTTTGTCCTTCTTCTTGAGGACCAAAACCTCCTGAGCTCACCATAAGTACACAACAGTAAAACAGGGATGGCTCCACATCATTTTTTTTGACACAGAGAACTATGTATTGAGTGTACCCAGAACCATCTGGATGCACAGGCACCACACTGACAGGTAAGGAAACTGAGGCAGCACCTGCCTGGATGCCCCAAAGTTTCACGTGGGGTGTTTTAAAAGACAGATGCCTGGGGCCATCTTGGATCCTTTGAGCTGGGACCTCAGCACTTTGCAGGGATCCCTAGGGGTCCCAGGAGGGTGGCCCTGAGACCATGAGATCCATGGGACAGACTTGATGATAGCTCCCCGTCTTGAATCCCACTTGTAAAGAAGAGTTAGAATGTCACAGGCAGGATGTTACAGGCAGATCCAACCTCCCACATCACACCAAGAAATAATGAAGACTCACCACTCTCCGTCACATCCCAGCCCTAAAAATCACCCAGATCAAACTTGTATATGATAAAAGACACTGGCTAAGCATAGGAAAATTACAAGAAAGGTTTTAAAGTCATAGAAGCATGAGCAATGTCACATACAAAACATGACAGTAAGAGAGATAATGCTACCAGAAAAGCAGGACATTTTTGGAATGGTTTTAGGAATCATCATTAGCATAATACCGAAGCCTTAATATTTACAACAACAATTTGGGTTCAGAAACAGAAGGCAGTTTTTATTGTAAGGAAGCTTCAATCTAAGAAGAAAGGGTGGCCAAAGAACCCAGTACGAACCCTGGTAATTCTTTAAGACAGCTAAACGTACTCCTCAAATGTGTTTCCACTTTTATTCTTGTATCCCTTTAAGGTTGTGGTGGGAAGGGGGCATTCTGGGCATTGTGAGAGCATTTTCAGTGCTCACATAGATTGAGGGGTGCTACCCTTACTGTGTGGGTGGGGACCAGGGATGTCAGACACCTTGCAATCCAAGGCAGAACTGTCCAGTTCCCATACAGCGTTCACATGCATTGCAGAGCCTGTGTGTGGGGGTTCATAGACTCTAACACTGGCACAGTTTTAATATACACTGACTTTCTTAGGACTGTAATTGTCATGTAAATCAAGGGATGTTTAGAACTTCACCCATAAGCTATCTCCATCTTGGAAAAAATCATGGCAGTGAAGTCAGTGTCACTCTGATTATCTGAGTCTCCAGTACAATGTAACCAAGTAAGTCTGTATTTGTAGCTACCCCATTAATGACAATTGTGTATGTTTGTGTATGTGTGTGTGTATGAACTTTTTTATTTAGCTTCTCTTTCATGCCAATTATAAGCAAAAAGAACTGACCAGATTCAACTGAATGTTTTATTCTTCTTAGATACAAAGTTATTGTTTGTAAAGATGAACAAGACATCATGATGTCTCTAGTTCTTGGGTCTAGATTAGTACTTCTTAATTACATATAAACTATGTATTACTTTATTGTAAATTATTTTACTGTTATTTCTTTTACATTAGAGAATCATCCTTTTTTTTGAAATAGCATATGAGGTCTGACAATGAATTTTGCAAACTCATCCTAGAAAAAACTCTACATGCCTCACTGCTGAGTATCACTACAGTCACCTTAGAAGCACTCCCCTTGGGAAGCTGTGCACCGATGCCAGCCCCTGGTCCACCCTTCAAAGCCATTTTGGAACTTTTTTTCCGGAATGGCCCTCAGAGCTGTCGTAACCTTGCTAAAGTTATGACACCTCACCAGGATGTTTGTACGGTGCGGCCAACATAAGCACACAGTGGCAAGTTCGCGAACTTAATTGTTATATTTTGGGGATAACAGCTCTGAGGGTCATTCCAGAAAAAGAGTTCCAAAACTGTTTTGAAGGGTGGACTAGGTGCTGGCATCGGTGCACAGCCTCCCAAGGGGAGTGCTTCTAAGGTGACCAGTGATACTCAGCAATGAGGTGTGTAGAGCTTTTTCTAGGATGAATTTGCGGAATTAATTTTCCAACCTGGTATGTAAGCAGATGGTAATACTTACAAATTTCATTCAGGAGGGGAGCGTAGACATTACAGTATTCTTGTAATAGAAGGAGATGTTGGATCTTGTAGGATTGAGGCCCAAGCTGGCTCTCTTTTTAAATTCAGAGCCCAGTACACTCAGAGGACTGGATGATTTATTTAACTGGCACCTCTCCAGCTGGCCCGTGTCACTGTTCTTTGTATCCTACCACACCAATGGTGTGCATGTACTACTCAGGGCGTAGAAATTATTGGGCCTCAGTTCTGAGCCGTCACTGACACCCACTCACGGAAGTCAAACGATTCCGAGGTATAGGTATCATAGACATTGTTACTGCCTCCTCTGCCAGTTATGCCCCTCGGTGGCCTGTTCAGTTCTCCCCTCTGGCTGTACCCTCTTCTTCTGCTCCACCATGTGGTCAGTAATAGAGTGCTCGCAGGTGCACGGAGCTAGGGAAATGTCAGTTTTCTCCTTCAGCAATTTTTTCCAGCGCATATCGAGGAGTCCTCTGGCTGGGCCAGGCACTGTGCGAATTACCTGCACATACACTGTTGCTCAGGTTTCTCGGGTGACAATGAGGATTCTGAGATTTCATCGTGTTTACAAATCCCCAAGACCACACAGCCAGGAAGTAGCAGAGCAAATTCAAATCTAGACCCCTTGACAACTTACTAGCTATTGACAGAATGGAAGATGACAATTTCAAAGAACACAACTGCTGGGCTCCTAAGACAAAGTGCAGGAGAAGCCCAATGTAAACACAGGTCTTCTAATCACTCTCTTAAAACCTGCCAACTTAAAAAAAAAACCCAGACTGAATTTATGCTTGTATTAGACCCTTTCTGAGGATGAGCCAAGTTACACCACATTCATTTTGTGACCTGGAGAACAAACTATGTAATTAATTCTTACAATGGAATCAGGGCAAATTAAAGTGGCCGTGAATGTCACTATTTAGCCACTTACATACCAGCAGTCTCTCTCCCCTCCCCCTTTTTACATCCCTGCGTATTTATAAGGTTGTGCTAAGTACAAAATGCTGAGCACTATCATTTTGTTCATTTTACATTTATTGAGGGTTACTTAATTTTATGAGTAAGGCATTCTGTGATTCATTATTCCCCTTCTGAATGTTATATTCCTTCTTGTTAATTTATTGAGAACTGTCTGATCTGGGCTACTTCCTTGTATATTAATCAGTAAATTACTGGAGTATAGTTTGTAAAAGGAATGAAAATCTTATTAAATATGAGACATGACTTCAGAGCAGCTATTAAATCTCCAAGGAGAACATGAGTTCTCTTCATAAGAAAAAAACAAAAAACAAAAAGCCACAGAATTTCTAATGGTTTACAAAATGTCAGAATAATGATCAAGAACCTGTTAATATGTTTCCCAGTATAAAGATAACAATCCAATTTATATTATATTTAAAGTATAACTTGAACTAACTGCATTACTTAAGGCATTATGGAACCTTTTTCCCTGAGTATATATCATGATTTTAAAAATTGGGCCAGTGCAAAAAATAAAAATAAAGAGTTTGTGCTTTCTAAAAACAAAGAAAACTCTAGACTTTCTTCTCTTCAAATGAAGGCAAAGAAGAGACATATGAAATTTATATGGATCATTGCTACTTAACTTGAAAGACTAGCATGGGCACAAAAGGAGAGCTATACAATTATATGCAATTAAAAAATTTCCATTTGCTAAGAAAAAAAAAGGATAATTTCTAGGGATTTTTTCACACTTAGCAATCTGTATAACTGTTGATACCTATGTGCCAATTCAAAGCATCTTTGGTTAGGGGAGGTTTGCAGTTTTTGTGAGCTCAAAGAGCAGAGTGGGGCAGCCCATTTGGCCTTGAGGTCAAGTTCACTGGCTCCTCTCAAAGCTATGTGAGGTTGCTGACTCCCAGCCTGCTCTCTGGACTGTCTCCAGCAGGGAAGGAGATAGACATCAGATGGAACCTGCCCTCCTGCATAAAGCAAAGTGACCTTGGGGTTTCATGCCGCTGAGGTGGAAACCCCTCTCCTCCTTTTCCTTTCAAGCACAGCTCCATCCCTTCTCAGTTAACCCAGCACATTCTCCACCTGGCACGACTAAGTGGACGCCCTCGCCATAATTTCCTTAGCTATTTCTTTATGCATTTCTGTTGATAATGCATCTCTCTTATTAATTTTTCATATAAAATTCTGAGCTCCTAGAAAACAGGAAATGTGTCTTGTTAAGTTTTCCCCAATGCAGCAACTAGTGCCATGGACCCTGTGGGGACACAATGAACATCTGTAAACTGATCTCCTGTACCCCAGTCCTTCTGTGGGAGCCCAAGACTGACGGATTCTGTGTGAGGTCACTTCCTGAGCAACTGCTGCAAGGATCCCACAGTGCCATTTTAACTAGAGTCTCATTCAAGCTCTGGTGTAATCATTTGAAGGGGCAAGAGGAACAAAACACCTGGGATGGGAGCACAGGGGCATCTCCAATGCCTGTTCTTTTAAGCTTGAGTAATGAAAACCCTCCAAGAGCTCAACAAAAAGCGAATTACTAAATGGTGATGACTGATAGAAAACCATGAACACACTTTCCTTACTAACTTCACACTGGTTGATCTGGTCTATGCAGCATTACATAATTTCCTGGGAAATAGATTGTGATTAAGAGGGTCCTATATTTCTTTTTTCAGGACAAAATACTCACTTGTAACAAAGCGTCATCAAAATCTTTAGAATTATCAGTAACAAAAAGGTGCCAGTCACCGAGTCTAAGACACTTCTGATTAATCATTCCCCAAAGTCTTGCATATAGAAACTTCAACAAGAAAAGAGATGGGTTTCTTTGCTTTTCATGAAAAGTCTTGGTGAGGGGAAAAGAAACTCACCATTAGCGTACGACAGTAATAACTGCTACAGGCAAGATCCACTGATATGTGGTAAACATAAATGGGCAAAAGCTCAAGGAGACCAGGATATTTGCATAGTCTCCGAGTGTTTCTCCAAAACTAGAGAAAAATAATAACTTTATGGTAGAGAAATGTAACAAACACTACCTTAACCAAGTGATGAAGGTTAACATCACCAGTAAATATGATCTATCGATGTGATGCACCCCCGGATAATGATATGCTGAGAAGGGCACAATCACTGCTGTGATTTTCTTGCCAAAAAATGTGTAACCTCAAAGGAATCATGAGAAAACATCAGCCAGATCCAAGCCAAGGGACAGCGTGCAAAAAAAGCTGACTAATACTCTTTCAAAATGTCAACGTTGTGAATGATAATGAATTGTCACAGACTGAGGGAGAGGGAGACAAAGGAGATGTGGCAATGAAATGCAATGTGAGATCCTGGAACAGAAAAGGGATTTTACTGGAAAAACTGGTGAAGTTTGAGGAATAAATCTGTGGTTTATGCTACGGTACCAATGCTAATTTCTTAGTTTTGATAAGTGTACTATGGTTTTGTAATGTTACCATTAGAGGAAGTTGCATGAAGGATATACCCAAACTCTGTACAATTGTTGCAACTTTTCCATAAAACTCCAATTATTTCAAAATAAATAAATAAGTTCCAACAATCCCACTTTTAGGTATACACACTAAAGAAGTGAAAGTAAGGATTCCCATACACCAAGTTCAGAGCAGCATTGTTCACAACACACAGAAAGTGAAAATGACCCAAGTGTTTCACAGATGGATAAATAAATGTGGTATATCCATATAATGGAGTAATATTCAGCCTTAAAAAGAAATGATTGTGGGGAGTTCCCTGATGGTGTAGTGGCTTAAGGCTTCGGCGTTGGTGCTGTCAGCGCTGCGGCCTGGGTTCGATTCCCAGTCAGGGAGCTACCCACATACCAAAAAGCCAAAAAGCCAAAAAGCCAAAAAGCCAAAAAAAAAAAAAAAAAAAAAGATTGTGACACATGCTTCAATATGAACAAACCTTGAAAACATTATGCTGAGAGAAATAATCCACTCACAAAAGGTCAAATACTATGTAATTCCGCTTCCATTAGGTATCTAGAAAAGGTAACTTTACAGACAGAAAGCAGCACAGAGGTTAATGCTGTGGGGGGAGGGGAGGAGGAGGAGTTACTTTAATGAGTGTGGAGTTTCTGTTTGCAGTGATGAGTAAGTTCTGGAGATGGACAGTGGAGATGGTTGGTCAACACTGTGAATGTACTTACTTCCAGTGAATTGTACACTTAAAAATGGTTAAAATGGTCAGTTTTACACTGCATTATTTCATCATAAAAAGGCAAAAAATAAAACCCCATGGAAAATTACAAATAATTATACATTGTGGGCAGAAGTAGAACTCCTGAGGTTTCCTTCTCCTAAATTAAAACATGGGGAGCTCCCTGATGGTGTAGTGGCTAGACTTCCGTGCTGTCAGTGCTGCGGCCTGGGTTCGATTCCCAGCCAGGGAACTACCCACATTAAAAAAAAAAAATTAAAACATAGAGGTCATTTATTAGCCCATATTTTCTACCTAAATGCCAAAGTTTCAGAGAAGTCAGTCCTATGTGAAAGTAGAGATTCCTAAATTGAGATCTTGTCACTGCTGGGAAGAATCTTTTCAAACCTTTCCAAAGAATAAGCTCTTCAGTGCCAGACTGAACATTCCCACAGCACCTGGGATGCAGGTGTGCATCCAGGATGGCTGAGGAATGACTTCCCTAAAGGAAACTACTCGCCCAAATGAGGAATTCAAATTTATTAGCAGAAGGAAAAAGCAAGCAACAAACCCTTGTCCGAGGTTATCTGGACCCTCGGGGTCATCTTTTTGAGGAAAATCTATGGAACTTGTTGATCTTCCTCCATCTCCCTGGGCCATTTCAGCAATGATCGGGAGGGTCAGAGAAAACAACTTTCAAAATAATCAACTCTATGAATCAGTAAGATTTCTGATCAGTAAGGAATAAGCACAGAGGAGAATTGACCTAGAAAGGTTTAGAAGTAGCAAAACTTAAAAACATGCTTTAACAGGTCTGCTGCATTGTTGCTATGTCATGGGTATGCTGCCCGCAGTGTGATCCCCACTAGAAGGCCCCCCAATGACAAGGGCACTGCAAGGATGCAACAGCTTAGAGGCTTCCTCCTCCCCAGCCACCTGCAGAGCCACATCAAAATAACAAATCCATCTCACAGTTTCTGGCCACATCTCTTCCTGACCAGACACAGAAACATCCAGCTTGATCGCTTACGTGCTTTAAATGACTTTTGTTTATTGCCCCAAATCAAATCCAACTGCCTCCACTAGTGATTCAGCACCTGCTGTGGATATTCCAGAGGCTCTCTGAAGGCAATTCAAATAAAGCTTCTGCAAATGGCCCAAGCACTGGCAGGGTACTTCCCAGGATGGTGCCTGTTGATGGTGGGCTAAAATACTAGGTACATTACTTCAGGCATCCACGATTAGAATGACTGACACACCGTTTTAAATGGGACAGAAACAACGGTACTGTCCTGTTTCAAATGGTACATATGCTCAGCCTACTGACACCTTGAATTTAGCCCAGTGAGACTAGGCTGACCGTACATATCATTTGAAACAGAACAGTACTGTTGTTTTCTGTCCCATTTAAAATGGTACCTCTGGTCAGCTTATCCATGATACATCCTGTTTCTCAAGGGTGGGGGTTCTTTAAGGTCCCCATGCCTATGTTTTATACCCCATAGCCCATCATGGAGAGTAGGTCCTTCAAAAATACCTGTTAGCCAGTTGATTTCCATATTCCTTAACTCCAGACACTGAAAAAAATCAGAGGTCAGCTAATTCTGCTGGAGATGTCTGTTGGCATTAAGATAAGAGTTGGGATAGAATGAAAAAAATCCCACACTTAGTGGAGAAGCAGAAATAGATTCAAATCCTGGCTCTGCCACGACCTCGCTAAGGGATGTCATTGAGTCGTTCATCTCTCTGAGCTCCTGTACACCCTCTTTGCACCCAACTATGTTAAGTCAAGTGGATAACACCTACTGTCCAAGGCCACGAGCTGAAATGAGCTCCCGGCACTCAGTAATTAGCTATTATTCATATTACTGAGAGCAGAATGATTCTGATAGATGCTTACCTCTCTCAGAGTTGGCTTGCCAATGAAAAAGTCTGTGTTTTTGCTGCTTTTGGGTGGGTTGAACTTGGGATTCAGAAAAGCACATCCATTTGCGATAGCCTCCAGGGGAGCTGGGCCCTCGTAAGGGAACCCAAGTCCAACAAACAACTGTAGGAGAGAAAAGCACACCACATATAAACACGTCAATCAGGACTTGTGTCCCTGGCTCACAGGGGGCTATTCTGTACTTCAATCCTCTGTGGAAGCCTCAGAAACTCTGGAAGGATCCTAGGCCCTGGGGAATAGGTGAAACGAAGTCAGCATACATCAGGACCAGGGACCTTTAAAGGCTCATGGAGCTGCAGAGGTCAGTATGTTTTCCTTTGCTACAAAAGTAAAGAAGTGTTGGGAAGGGCAGTTGAGGGGGTGGGAAGGTAGGGGTATTAAAGAATAACAACAACAACAACAACAAAAACCAGACCCAACAATAATCTTTCTGTAACTCACCGGGAGACATGATTAGAAAAACACTTGCTTAACTAAACAGAAGGTTTCTTCATTGAACCAAAGGAACAACAGGCCCTTTCAGTGATGCTGGGCAGAGGGACAGAAAGGTCACTTGGCGGTTTGATTACAGTTCCAATGGAGCTGCTTTAAAATGATGGTAGGTCAGTAAACACAGGTTTTCATAATGGGGTTTTCACTTGGGGACACCAACATCTTGGTTTTCCTTTTCCCCCTTGAGGGGAGAGAGGGTGCCAAGCTGCAAAACAGGCAAGGCTGCTGCTTCCTTGCGCAGCAAGCAAACCAAGTGCTTTCCCACCGCAGACAATAGATGGCAGCAAAAACACACTCTCACAGTCTGAGAGCCTTGCAACTGCAGCTGAGAGCCCCTGTGACAAAGGGGACTTGCTACGGTTCAATAACACTGATTCCTGGGTCCAGAGATGAAACATCATCTCCTAGAAATGCCTCTCTGCATCTCCTCCCCACAGGATATTTCACAATGCTGGAGGGTTGTGGGTTATTGACGGGCAGGGCCCAAGGCTGGGCTCAGGGAGATGTGAGATGCCCCCACCCATATTGAGGAGTCAGTTCTGAAATCACTGCAGTCTCCAGAGGCACATCAAGTGACAAAGGATAACTGGGCCCCAGGGCGTCGTTTCCTTCAGCCATCACATTGAGCAACAGCCACAAGGCCAGGCATTCCGAGGGAAGGACACCGCTGAACTGGATACGGCTGCATGCTTGATTCTCCTTCTCCCCCGACACCTGCCTCTCCCCAGCAAGCCTGTCATTGCAGCTGTGTTAATTGAATGATTATTTAGAATGGTTCTGCCTAGAGAGCCGCAAATCCAGGCTGCCAGGTTCCCTGGGCAACACTGGAAGATGCAGAATGTATGTGCTGGGCACACAATTCCAGGGCTGAACACTGAGCATGGCCCACATTGGACATATTGAAGTTATGTAGTCCCCAAACAGGGATTTTTCTGGGATAAGAAACTAAAATCTCTGCATTTCAGAAGAGAATCCACATCCTACAACTAACCGTAGGTCCTTTTGCACAAAACAGGGTACTTAACCTTGTTGTTGTTTTGAGGAAAATCTTTCATTCCTACAAATATTGAGACGACTGGCTACACTGTCAGAAAAATCCATGGGTTGTGGGGGGACTGAGGAGAAGAGAGGCTATGAGAGGTCAGCAGAGCTCCCCCTGCCTGTTGGGTCATTTCCGGTGGGGCAGAACCACCGAAGACGTGGGGATGAAGGGAACCACCGTCGCAGGAGCCTGCAAGCAGCAGAGCAGAAGAGGCATCTCTAGGCCATTTGGAAGCCCTGTTTCTGGATCTTATTCTGTAGCTCACAAGAGTGATTATCAGAGAACTGATGTGTATAGAGTGTGGCCTGAGCGTGTGCCTCAGGGGTAGGGAGATGCTGATACAGGCAGGAGAAATGAAACCATTACTGCAAAGTACAAGTCCGAAGACATCCCAGTTTTGCTAAACATGAAGAACCCAGATTAACATCCTTGAAGCTTCTGATCACTACAATCTGCTTTTCCCATCAGATTTTGGGGAGGTTGTGCTGGCTCTCCAGGGGAAAGATGGCCTTCATTAGGCTGAGGGTAGGCACTGGAAAGCATAAGGCTTCCAGATCCCTTTAACTCTGAGAAGAAAGATGCTGGATGATGCCAGCAGGTCTCTCTGGGTTTAAGCACAGACCTGGAGGCCATCGTGTGTCCTGGCCTCTGAAAATCAGGGCCTGCCATAAAGTGTTGATACTTCCATCCACTCTCAATTGCAAAGAAGAACTCTTGAGGAAATGTAGGAAGCACAATGTTCTGCATATCTGATGCAAAATCCAGGGAAAAAATTAATTAGCTCCTCCAGACCAATCTGAACCCATTAATTAAAAGAATTTGAGGCTCTTGCTTAATGGACTTGAATGTGACCTAGGTTTAATTATATCTGAATAACAACTTGCACCATTTCTTCTGCCCTGCAGGCATCGGAAGATCTCCGTACACGTGAAGTAAACACTTTGGATTACCTCTCCAAAGCCTCGCACAATTTCTTGGCAATGAAGTTTTTCATCACACTAATTAGGAATGCAGGAAATACCTACTTGAAAACACCAAAATAACAGGGTTTTTGGGGGGTTACTTCTGTCAATACACAATTTTTCCTTGCTTCCTGTACACTCAATTCCTGTGATATCATAATGGACAGACATATTAAGGTCAAAAAGCACACTTGAGGTTTGAATGACAACAGGGCAGGGCAGAGAGAGTTCATCCCCACCAAAAGGCCTTCTGTAAACTTCTGAGTGCTTATGGCTTGCCACACACTGGTACTTTAATCACACTAAACTATTTTCCCCTAACCGCCCACCCCCTGCCCTTTCCTCTGTTCTACCCACTTATAGATTTCCTTAGCATAGGGGACAAGAGTTACACTATAAGAATTCATTCAAGTGCAGGGGCGTCACTCCTCAGGGGGAAACTGGGCATCTGTTATTTATGTGGCCGTCAGAAGCCCAGAATCTAATGAGGATATTCCAGATGACGGAACATCTCCATGGCGGCAACTCCCGGCTCCATCGATGAGCATTTCTAAACAGAGGGATTACATGCTCTAAAATTAAATTTCTGAACTAATACTAAGCAAGAGAGAACAGATGAAGCACCATATGTTTTATTCATGGCACAGGATTCCTATTCATCGACAAAGAGCTTCAGTAACACTACTCAGATTTTTGCTCGTTGTGAAAAGGGGAAACGGAACTGTTTTTTTAAATCTGTTAACAAAGACTCCTTAAAACATGGATAAAGGTAGTTCTTAGAAGACTCCACAGGTTTGGTCAGCTTCCAGTCACTCTTGATGAGGAACCAAAGATAATCCAACATAAGAAGAGTAGGCTTTTCTGACAAGTTTTAATTACCCACGTCGGTGAGGTGGCTCATAAGGGAGTTTGAGTAATGGATCAACCTCAGTTTATATATTAAATTGATCACTGGGACAAAGTGATCGGACAATGTGGTGACTCACAGCACAGACTCTGGAATCAGGGAGACCAGGGTTCAAATCTTAAGTCCTTTGTATCCTAGTTCTGTAACTGTGGGACATGTCTCTTTCTATAGATCAGGGGTTTCCAACCGCCAGTCCACAGATGGGATCTGGTCTGCCAGAAGTGTCCTGCTGGTGCGTGAACTAGTTTAAATCACACCGAAGTAAGTTTATTCTTCTCTTATAAATACATCCTGAGAATATAAAAATATTTCATGGACTGGCAGCAAATTTCTGGCAGACCTGACCCAGTCCTCAGACTGGCAGTTGAAAACTACAAATGATAAAAGCCCATTTATCATGTATTCTCTAGCTATGGGACCTTGCAGATGATGACCTCCTCCAGCCAGGCCAGCATGAAATGTTTACCATTAAAAGGCAGCTCAGGTATCGCCCCCTTGGAGGAGCATTCCCTGACCACCCTCTCTCTCACCCTTCAGCAGGCTGACCCCTCAGCTCCCAACAGTGTGAGGCAGCTCAACAGGCCTCGTCACCACCACATTAAAGTGGGTTCCACTGGTACCAAGGTCAGAGGACTTTTGTGATGGAGAGATAATTCATGGAAAGGGTCAGAGAAAGTGGCCATTATTGTAGTAAAACCCTGTGGTCATATGCACCAGGACAACATTAATTTGCTAAATGTGTTAAAGGTGACTGACGACTGTCTCCTGCCCTCCCCAGGGGTCTCATTCCATTATTTCATTGACTTCACAAGTCACAGTACAACATTTTACACAACTGAATGGTTGAATCTGCTCATAGCATCACAGTGAGGTTTTGTCTTAGTAGCACTATTTTTTATTATTATTGCTTCTACCCATGTACTTTTCATGTTGCTATAGCTACCTGTTCACCTGTTTGTCTCCTCCACCACACCTGTATACTTGCAGGCAAAACTGCTTTAGTCATCCCTGTATCAAAAATACCCAAAATATGGCCTGGAATATATTCATTCGTTAAGCCATATTGTTCAGATAAATGAGAGGAAAAAAATACTAATAGGTTAGATTTTTCCAGTGACCAAGTGTCTCTGAGAGATGCTGAACATTGTGGGTGTATTTTGATGTGAGGATGTGCTATTTTTCTTGAAGTCAGGGAGGTTACTGAATCATATCTCTACACCTTCTTCATTCTACATACCATATTCTGCCATGTATTATGTGTACTTTCCTGTCCAAATTTGTGAGGGAAAAATAAGGGTGCACATTATATGTGGGTAGTGCCAATTCCATAGCTATGTAAATGTTTGCAATTCTTTTATTTATGCTTATGAGTTAAAAGTGTAATTCTAGAAATAATGATACCAGTATGCAAAATAATACCCCGGACTATAATAATTTGTTTGCAACCTCTTGATGTGTCAGTAAACAAGCCCCTTAAGGCTCTAATAAAGGAAGAGTGGACGAAGCAGTTGAAGTCCGCGGCTAATGACTTAACACCTATAGGCAGAACCAAGAAAGCAGTCATTGCCCAGGTGTGTGACTGGATCCTAAGACTGTGGAATGGTGTCAAGAAGGAAGTGGTTGTGTTCAAAAAATGTGACAGCAGCAATGCGATGAATGGAACTGAGGACGATGAAATCTACTGGGATGAGGAAAGGGACTCTTTGGAAGACCCCGGAGATGCAGAAATCGAAGACGGTACTTCTGATGTTGACAGTGACGAAGAGTTCTTGGCTTTCTGTGATGTGTACATATCATAAATTCATCACTGGTACACAAAATTTCTTGTGCCTTGTATCTGTTCTTGTGTTTTGTACTTATTTGTTACATAACATTTCTTGTACCATAATATGTTAAAAAATAAATGCTAAAATTCCTTTATAATACAAAAAACAAGTACCTAAATATAAACCAATAAAAATTTGAATTAAAAAAGAAAAACGAAAGACTTTTCCCCTGAAAGTTAGGGCCAAAAACATGGGTGCACATTATACATGACAAAATACGGTACACATGTGAGAGGGGAAGAGGAAGAAAGGAATATATGTACATGCAACATTTTTTTTTCATCCAGCTGGGACAAGAATAACTTTAGGTATTGGTCACTAAAAGGAAACCTGCTTGATTGCTTGAGGGCAAATGCCAGGGTGCCAAAAAAAGGTACACACATTTTAAGCGATGTTATCTATGCATTAATTTTCGAAGTTGAATTGAAGTATGGTAGCAATGTGCAGTATGATGTTCACTCAAAAGATGACATTAATCAAATGAATGCTAGCGTCACCATGTGACAGGCAGGGCAGTCAAAGAACATGGCAAAAGCATGGTTGTCATTGAGGGTGAGACCATTTTGAAGTGGTATTTGAAATTTGAGAATGTTGTTTGAATTTCCCCCACATTCTCCTGCCTTAACATCCCTTGACTTCTACCTACGGGGGGACCTTAAAGGCTGTGGTACCATAGAAAACCAGCTACACTGGCAGTACTTTGGGAAGAAATTAAAATGACATGCGCAGTGATACAAGAGGACTCTTGGGTCAATGTTGCTCACACAGTAGTTCGCTGTAATCAGAAGTGTCTGGAAAATTATGGTGACCACTCTGAGCACCTCTTTGTAATTGTGGGAGTCAAATATGACTTGTATTCATCTTCTGTTATTGGTATGCATCCAGTACTTCAATTTTAATAGTTTTTTTTTCCTTTCTTAAAGTGTGTATACAGTTTTTTGGCACCCTCTGTATTTCAGTATCTGAAATAGAAATGGAAGATGATTCCTCCATCAGTAAGTTCCTGGGCTCTCTTACAGGGCCACGGAGCTTCAGGAAAAGGATATCAGCAGGCAAATGCCCCTTGCTGGGGAGATCTTGGAGTCTTAGGTGCGTGATTCATGAGAAAAGCAAGAAATTACTCCCGGGGGAGCATGGCCCTAAGATCTCAGATGAAGAATAAATTTCATCTTGACTCCCTCCTTCATTCTTAATTATCCAAAGACCAGGCACTGTTCTAGGCACTTAGAATGTACCTGTGAATGGAATAAGCAGAGCCCCTCTGCCATAATAGAGCTGGGTTCCACTGGCAGTGGCTGTCTCAGCCCTGGGTTTCTGAGAGAGGTTGTGCAATCATGTCTAAACTTGTGCTAAGAGCCATGATCAACTGGGGAGTCAGACATGAGGATGGGGTGGGACAGAGACAGTACATACTGCTTATCTTCCAACCTGCCCAGGCTTCTAGGAAAGTCCACAGGGAAGCTACTGAGCTGACAGGGTAGGGAAAGAGGGTCATTCTAATGCACCCCTGGTTGGAGGTGGAATGACTGGAGTTTGGCTAGAAAGGTGCAGACACAGCATGATCAGCAGCAGATTCTTCCTGGGTTTTCCACAGCTACAGTTTGTTCTCAACTTTTCATGCAGAAAGGGAGGTACCTGCCTGGCTCCCTCCAAATGCTCCTTTATCCCAGTGTAGGACGTGAGGTGCTCCATTCCATAAGGAGCTTCCATAGTGCCACCAGGAGAGGTGGGCATGAATAGGTTAAAATTAGAAAGGCAAAGAAAGAAATCACATTAAAAGCACAGACATGCCACCCCTGTCAGAGCTTATTTGCTGGCTTAAACTGCACTCTTGGAGTTTGCTGGACTCCATAACTTGTCCACGGTCCTCTGATAAATAATTAATTCACCCAAATTTATATGCCTATTAGAAGAGTCTTTTAGATTCAACAACTTCCCAGCTCTTTTAGTCTCATTTTAGTGCCACACTGAATTCCTCCGGTCTTCATAGGCTCCCTGCAGCTGGAGTCTGCTAATGATACCTGAGTCCCTCGTGCATGCCGGGACAAAATGCTGCTGAGCAGAGGGTTTCCTAGGCCTGGTGCAGAGATTCAGAGATGGCTCATAAAATAAAATAATGGGCCAGAAGCTGATTAAGCATCAGTCATGTCACTATTTCTCTAAACCTCGAGGAGCACCAGTCTGCTTCCCGCTCGAATAACGAGACGGAATCCCATTCACTCCGCAGACATTTGCTCCTCTGCATCTCCAGTTCTCTACTTTCAATACAGATTGAAATAAATTGCTTTTAAATTGCTCAGAGACACAGAGAAAGGAGCAAAGGAAGAAAGGGTTATATGTGCAAAGCCTGACTGGTCTTTAGTGTCATTCTTTCAAAGCCCATGGTTCATTCAAGTTAGTGTCTGCTGCTGTGTTCTGGTATAAAGGGGGTCTCGGCGATACACTGCCTCATTTTCATGCTATTTGCCAACTCTTTTAGCCTCATCTACTCAGAGTACTTTAATATATTCTAGACACATGAGCAGGCAATACAAAATGGGACCAGTGACATCCTCTGAAGGCACTAGCTTTTCAAGGATAAATAGATGCCCCTCACAGTCAGAATTCAAGCTCTGATCGTGGTTGTTAGGCAATCTCCACCATGGTGGCCTGGGCCTTCTAGGCCTCCTTTTTCCTCCCTTGGACATCGGGGACCTCAGCCGTGGCCCATTTCCCATTTTCTCACAGGGTAAATACATGGTAGGTAAGTAAGGATTCTTTTAAAATTTGTGAGGCTGAGTAAGATATTCATGAAGCTGGGTTAACAGAAGTGTACAAGAGAGTAAAGACAAGCTGCTGAGAACCAGCACTGCCAAAGGTAATTTTAAAGAAGCTTGAGGCTTTCCCACCATTTGATGTGGGGAAAAGTAAAATGAGGGAAATGGCAAAACAGCATTGCCACTAATGGGCCTGCACGTTCTAACGATGCTAATGTCATCAAAGACAGAGGGTGAATGGAAAGCAAACTGCATAAACTGGGGACACGCTTCACTCCTGATGGCCACAAACAGTCATCAGACTACAGATGAGTGTGTAAGAAAATAAAATCCTGATTAAAACAACCATATCTTTGGCCAAGGAGATAAATAATTATCAAACTCTTTTATTCATGGCATTACACAAATGGTTTGGAGGTAGAAATAGTCAAATGCATTTACATTATGGAGAAACTGAGGCAGAAAGGAGATGCATATTCTTTTGGTTGGTGAGTATCCATTAAATGTTCTTAAGTCGGGGTATTTATTCATGAGGATGGTACGTCAAGGGCCTAGCAGAGCTTTAATTTGCAATAAAAATCAAATCATGAACCACATTCAGGACAACCTCAGTGACTTTGAGCAAGCCAAACTCTCCAGTCTGTTTCTTCATGTTCACAATAAAATTAACAGTAATACCTGACCTGCCTACCTATGCTGTTGTGCAAATTAAACAGGACTATGTGAATATACTTTCCAAATCGAGGTATCACGCAATGATTAGAAATTGCTATTATGCTACAGAAGTTCATCCACTCAGCCTCTCTCCTTGACTTTGAAAATGAAAAGACAGTCAGTTAGGGGCCAGGGCTGAAAAATTCACTATGAACAATAAGCATCTTTACCTTTTAGGAAACACTGAGGCAGGGATCTGCTTGTTATGTACATCCTGTATCCCCTGCACAACGCCTGGCACATAGAAGTTGCTCAGTCCATGTTTGTAATATTCATAAACAAGAGCTTATTAATAAACACAAGAAAGCTTATCTAATAGGTTAAAGAGTCATCTGACCCCTCAAGGCCGAGCTCTGGTCTATTCACAGTCCCCTAATTTTATCTGGTTATTTCCACGGCAGAATTACACACATTAGGTGGCTGACCCATGGTGTCAGAAGAACACATTTATCATGCCCCTAAGACAGTCCTCCGGCAGTGGCTCCTGCAGCCACCTGCACCTCAGGGTCTGAACCCTGTCTGTGTCTGTGACAATCAGCCCCTCATAAATGCTGTCTTAGACTTAGCTGGGTTGGTTTGTGGCTCTCTTTTGAATGTGTCATTTCCTCCTCCGCCACCTGATTCCTTTCTATCCCAAATGTCAGGTGCTTCTACACCCCATCCATTTCTCATGTTTTCCATCTCTCATGATGCCTTCCTGTTCCTTGAGCCTAAAGGGTTTTTTCCCTCATTGGGACTTCTTCGGTGTCTAATACAAATGAGGAGGTTGGGGGACCAATTCCTTAAAGAGTGGTGACTGAGGGGGAGGGGAAGCTGAGCCCCCCAGGCTTGCTGTGGAAGCTGCTGCTCTATCTGAAGGTCTGGCCCTGGAGACAGGCCTCGCCTTTCCCATCTGCCACCGTGCCCTAGGGCCCCCGCTGGATCCCTGGAGCAGAGTAGGTTCGCGGTTAGTTTTAAACTGTAGCAACCTCCTTCCACAACTCACTCGTCAGCTACAGTTAGTTGGTCAAGAAAACCACAGCCCAGCAATGACCCCAAGAGCTTTTACAGCACTGAAAAGCAAGCATGAGAGATTCTGATGCCATTGTCAACACCAGTGGAAACAACACTGAAGACAACATCACTGATGAGTTTTTACAAAACTATGAAAACCTTACCTTGGTTTCTCGGAGAAGAAACTGCAGGTCCCGGCCACTGAGGATACCGTGGTTTTTCACGTAACTGGGAATATTCTTCGTGCTGGAGCCATAAACGGTTGCATGTACTTCCATGTACGTGTGAATAATGTCCAAGTAGAGCTTCTTATTCTATAGAGGGGACACAAGGAGAAGGCATGTCTCATTTCTTTTCATTCTCATGAACCACCTTTCTCACAGCTGGAGGCCACACGGACAGGAGTCCTAACGTGGCGATTGAAGTAATTTGGCAATCCAACCCCTGAAATGTCTTTCAAAAGTAATCTGACTGGATTCTGAGGGTTAAAATGGTCATCTAGGGCACTGTACAATTTGTAAGAAGACTCCTACTACTGAATGCCAAGCTAGCTCAAGGCCAACTGTTTGGAAGAAGCATCCTTGCTTTGTTAAACTACCAGGGACTCAAAACTCCGCTTTTGGCTGGTCTGCGTCATGGGGGAGAAAGTGCGTGGAAGCAAAGCCCAGAGACGGCAATCAGTTCAATGAGAGATGCTTATCCGGAGCTGCTCAGCTGTCCCCGAGGAACGCAAACATCCCCTGCTCTTGCCAATAGTTCTAGTGATGATTAACTCATGTTGTCAGAACCGGATCCCTCCTGATTTGCATCGTGGGGACAAGAGAGTTTCCCACAGTACCCAGTGATGGATTCGGCAGCTGGAGAGAGAAAGCTATCCAGGTGGACAAAAGTGGGGAAAAAAGGTTCAACGTGAACTACATCCACGAGTAGTTTTACCTTTATCAGCAGCAAAACAAAACCCCCTTTTCTGTACTGAATTTCGGGACACATTTTCTGCATCAAAACCAGCTGCGAAGAGAAGCAAGCTCGCGTGCTCTCCCTCCTCTCATTTCTGTGAGACAGAGCTGCATGAGCTGGATTTTGTAGGCCGCTGTTTCCCTTGGTTTTAACTTGAAAGACTCAAGTTCTGCAAGGTTTTCGAGTTGTATAAAAGTGGGACAAGGTATCCGGTCCTAACTGTTTTTCTGACACTCCAGGCAAATGTAGGAATAGTCGGTTTTGTGACAAGACCCCAAGGACCGTGGGGCGCGGCCTCAGCAGTCCCAGAGCGCAGAGGCTCTGAGGAAGAGGAGGGGCCGGAGAGCTTCTCCGTCCACCCTGGGGGACAGGGCCCTCACTCTGACGTGGTGGGGCAGCTCCTCACCGCATCAGGGGTTCAGGATATGCCGTGTGCCATTCATTGCCCTGGTGGGGGATATTACAAAGGACACTCAACTTGAGGGCAGGGCATACATGTCTCAAATCAAGTGCCAAGTCTTGGTGACCGCGGAAACAGTATAGTCTGCACCCTTCATTTTATGCACCAGGGTGACGGTTCAGAATCAACCAAGCCCACTACTGCACCCTAATGTGTGAATAAAGTGAACCCTGAGAAAGTTTAATTTCATGCCATGTTTGGTGTGGCTGGAAGACGTAAACTCATTACTTCAGAGATGGGTAAGTGCAGAGGTGACTAAAAACAATTTCTAAACCATGACTTCCCATTCACTGCTTGAGCCAAATTCAGGATCACCTCCCTGGTATAAGTTAATTCGAGGGGTTCTACGACACAGTTCCTGTGCAATGTGTAGCTGATAACTCCTGCCCCTACCCACCCATTCTCAGTATTCCACCCCCATCCATTCCCCAGGCACTGCTGGCCCTGGGCGTGTCTGAGCTGAGGAGGACCCATCCTGGGCTGGCCAGCAGCTTGGGACAGTGTGGCAATGCCTGGGAAGATGAGCTGAGCCACCCAGACCCTGTCTCCAGAGCTCAGAATCCTGCACGGAGAGGAGATTACTGCCGGATGGCCTCGGGCTTCTGAGCAAAGAGGTCATTCAGTGCTGGAATCTGGGCAGTTACGGGCCACGTATAAGTTCTCAGGAAGCCAGCTACCAGTTTTGGGAGTGGAGGCAGAAAGAGAATGAGGTAAGAGCTAAAAGAAAGGAGGAAAGGGGGAGACAGAGACAGAGAGTTGGTAATAAGAGGAACCCAGAGAATGACTGAGACCTAGACATCACCTCTGTAAGTATGACAGGGAAAAGAGGGGGCGGGGGAGAAGGACAGGGGAGGGAGGAGTAAGGTGAAGGAGGGGGCAGGAAGAAGAGGGAGAGGAGAAAAAAGGCAGATGAAGAGAGAAGACAGAGGAAAGAAAGCAGAGACACAGGTGAGAGAAAACGAGGGCCTACCCCTGCTTCTGGGGTTCATCCCATCTACAGCTGGCCCCCATCCTAAATTATCCAGGTCTTCCTGGATCTTTACAGTAGTAGAGGCTGCCCAAACTTTTCCTCACCCCACACTTTTACCTGAGCTACGCTGAGTGGTCTCCTACCGTCCCAAAGGAGACATTTCCCTTGTGGAAAATGACAGCTAGCTGCTAACGAGCGGAGATGGCCCAAAGGCCCCTGAACCAGGTCTGCAGGGGCGACAAAGGGGATAGTGAATGGTCAACCTGGTTCCTGCAAGGGGAGAAGAACTCTCACCAAACAATCTACTGGGATACATAGGTATTACGAACGACCCCAGAAAAGGTTAGAGCTCCTTGAAGTATAATAGAGGGCAAGTTGAGGAAAGTATGAAGAAGCAATGCAGGAGCTAATAAAGTCTAAGAACTTATTAACATTAAGGCAGAGCAACATCTGAAAGCAGAAGTTGCCTTCAGAGAGGATTTATGAGGTCAGGCAATTAATTTCATGAACTCATCCTAGAAAAAGTACTACATACCTCACTGTTGAGTATCACTATGGTCACCTTCGAAGTCCTCCCCTTGGGAAACTATGCACCGACGCCAGCACCTAGTCCACCCTTCAAAGCAATTTTGGAACTCTTTTTCTGGAATGGCCATCAGAGCTGTCATCGCACCCAAAATCTGACAATTAAGTTCGCCATCATGAAGTTATGTTGGCAGCACTGTGCAAACAGTGGGAAGTTCGCAAACTTAACTGTCAAATTTTGGAGATGACAACAGCTCTGATGGCCATTCCAGAAAGAGAGTTCCAAGATGGCTTTGAAGGGTGGTGTTGGTGCACAGCTTCCCAAGGGGAGTGCTTCGAAGGTGATGGTAGTGATATTCCGCAATGAGGAATTTAGTACTTTTTCTAGGATGAGTTTGAAAAATTAATTGTCTGATCTGGTATGTAATTTCATGAATGGGAAAAATCACAAAAGGTTATCAGAAGGAAAAAAATGTTTCAAACATAACTCTATCCTCTGAGGATGACACGGTAACGAGGTGATCCCACCCCAGGTCTCCTGTTGCTACCTGTCAGAGTTCTGTAGAAATCTAGCAAGGGCGAGCCATGTATGGATGCCAGGGAAAGGAGACATAGGAGCCACTCCCTCTGAGCTGCCCTCCCTTCTCAAAGTTCACACTCACGGGATGCTCAAGAAACCCAAAGGGGGATCTCCAGCTCAGAACCGTTAACTGAATTTCGGGTCCAAAAATCCAAGTGCCTCCTGAACCTCGCCACCTCGGTGTGTGGTAGGCGCTTCCATCTCAACAGGACAAAAAGGGGCCCCTTCGCACCTTACGTTCCCAGATGGGCAGCATCGCCGCCCCCACCGTGCTCCTGATCTCAGAGACTGACACTGATTTTCCAGTCAGGTACCTGTACAAAACGCACCCTGTCATTCACACATCAGATTCGTTACCAGGCCTTGCTGACCCTGCCTCGATAACACTACACTTGTCTCCTCCTCGCCAGGCCTTGATCCTCGATCACCTGGACCGGACCAGGATTAATACAACCAGTACCTCATCACATCTCCCTTATGGCTCAGGAAGGTGATGCAACTCATCCTTTGTTTTTACAAGTAAGTAGCACCGTGGGGCTTAACTTCAAAGAATTTGGATGGCCGATGTCATTTTCTAACCCTGCAAAACAGTATTACTCAATATGATGCATATGGACAATATTTTCATGCACGGACATTTGTAATTAACTCCAAATACATGCGTGGGGATGACAGTCACCAACTTTGGGATAGTGATTACTAAGGAGGCAAGGAGAGAGGGCTTGGGGAGGTGGGTGGAGCTTTAATGATATTCATGATATGTCTCTGTCAAAGAAAACTACTGCAAAATAGGAACATCTATAATACTGGGTGGTGGGTACACTGCAGACATTTTACCATTAAAAGAGAAAAATGTTATATACATGCAACCAAGTAAAAGCAGAAACCAGCCTGTGTGACTTCAAAGCTGGTGCCATTGCCACCACACTGGAAGGCTCAGTTCTTGCCATTAAGAGGTTCAAAGGACCCCCTTTGGTCTTCCATGGAGATTGCTAGCTTTTGATTTAAGAACTAGTGTGCTGAGGCTTCTTAAATTAAACATGGCCCTGCCTGCCTTTCCCATTGAAAAGGCCCAAAGTGGGGAGGGGGCCATGAGGGGTGAGGGCCTTTTCCAGCTCCTCCCTTATTTTGGACATCCAGGCACAGAGCAAAGGTGACATCGTGGACCTGGGTGTTCTCTTGATCTGAAAACTGAACAAAGATCACTCCCTAGAAAGCTTTCTTTCCCTGACTTCAGAGACTAATGTCAAAAAAAAAGAAAAAAAAATTATCTACTCCCAAACCCCTATCACCTACAGATTCATTGAGACGCAGTCCAAAGGGGCTGAGCACTAAGTATCACACTACAGCAGGCCACCACCCATCTTAGGCCATGAGAAATGCCTCCCAAAAGTCCCAGCCCAGCAATGTGCAGCCCCATAATGCTGTCAGTCTCTAGCTCAATTTAAATCCCCATTAAAAATAACCAAACTGATTAAAATGGAAACCTACCCAAACTCATTTCGGGGTGAGGGAAGGGAAGATGTACGCAGAGAGCAGAGAGCCATGCTGGAGCAAAGGGGCAGTGTTTGCAATGGGTCTTCAGGCGCCTATGATGGAGCCGGAGGGCAGGTACATTTGCAGTTCGGGGAATAAGATTTTCAGAGCTTGACCAGGAAGCTTTAGGGAAGCGGTAACAGTGCGATTCTGCAGCAGAGGGAGAGGGAGAAGCCAACCTGGAGAGCCAGGAGCTCTTTTCTCTAGACAGTGAATTAGGGGTGCAGAAATGCTCTTTAGCAGATGGCAGCGTTCTGAGTCCTCAGCTACAGTGGATATTGTGCATGTTTCTTCCTAGCAACCATCCTGTTCCCTACTGTGGACACACACATCCCTTTTCCTGGATTCCATTCCTCCAGGGCACCTCGTGATCTGCCAGTTAAAAATAATAAGTCTGCAGCCCTGCCCAGAGTTGGTTGCTCACACCTGGTGAGTGCTGAGCCAGGGGGCATCCTCCCCAGGAAGAGCTAAATGGGTGGGGAAGAGGCAATCCCTTGGCAGAGGCAGAGCAGTGAGCCCCAAATCCCCGTAACTTTATAATAGTACAACTTGAAATCTTTGCCTCAGCCCTGCTCTTTCGAGCTTCTGGCCGAGCACACTGTTTCTAGGTTCTTGTCCCTTCAATTCACCCTCCTGTGTGCCACTAGTTTCCAACAGTGAAGGTTTAGTCGCCCCACACAAAGTCTTCAAAGGCTCCTCGTAGCACTGAAACACCACGTACTCGGCTGTGCACACGAAACCCTTCACAATCTGGGCCTGTCCAAGCGCTCTAGCTTTATCTCCTACTAGAGGTGACACTTGAAGAACATGGGGGTTAGGGGCACCCCTACCCCTGCACAGCCAGAATTGCACCTTTTGACTTCCAAAACATCGTTGTCTCTTGGCATCTGGAGGGGACTGATTCCAGGACCTGTGCAGATAGCAAAATCCATGGATGCTCAAGCCCCCTAATAAAATGGTGTAGATCAACGAATGCAAACAGTCACCCTCTGCAGTCATGACTGCCAACCGTGGATCGAAAACGGTATAGGTGCTTGTGAAGAAAATTCACGTGTAAGCCGACCCACACCGTTCAAGCTTGTGCTGTTCAAGGGCCAAGTGTATTCCCTTTCGTCCTCTACCTACACTTAACTGACTCCTCGTTCCCAAACCTCTGCTGCTCTGTCACAGACGTCTGGCCTGCCCTCGCCTTCGCCTGCCGTGCCGTGCCCGTCCTTTCCCCCTTCTTCTGCCCTGGAGGGACTCCTTTCCCTTCATGCTTCACAAATCCGAGTCTGCGAGCGCCCAGGTGGAGCTGCCTGCTAACGCCCTCTGTGCCATCAGTATTGTTAAGTCAATTAAGCCAGGAGATCACGGGACTGAGATGGCTCTAATGCCCTTGAGGCCTACATAAAACAAAAAAAACAAAACAAAAGCTAAGCCTGTAAATGCCTCAATGTTTCCAAATCAAACACGGAGGACAACCCAGCACCAACAGTCAAGGAGGCTTTCCACTACAGACAGTCAACTAATCTTTCTTTGCTTCTGCACTTCTCTCTGTTTTTCTCCCGGCTCCTGCCTGAGGAGAGCTCCTAACCACTTCTGCTTTGGAATTGGACAAATTGGAATTGACTTTTGCTCAAATAAACTCTTAGAATTTTTAAATACGCCTCAGGTGATCTTTTAACAGTATCTTCCTGCTTGACCTCCTTGGGCTACACTGTCACTGTGTCCACCCTGTGAGATTGTGAACTTTTCAAGGTAGGACACTGGGTTCGGACCCTGCAGATGCCTGGTGCAGAGCAGGGGGCCAGGTGAGGGGAGAAAAGGCCACACGAATCACAAACCACTTACCGGCCTGTGGGAATGACGGCTCTCAGGCACGGCCCAGCCCTTCAGACTCCCGCCATGGCCTTGCCCAGCTTCTTACCCTGTTTCAGGGGCCAAGTTCTGTGCTAACACATTCTGCTCCCAACAAATGAGCTTATTGAGGCCCATGACTTTACCCTAAGGGTGTACTTGAATCAAAAGAAATTAAAAGGAGGGTGCAAACCTTAATAGTTGTGTTTCATAGTTGCTTCATCTTCTGTAACACAGCTTCCAAATCTAAGGTTCTCGGGGATGGTGAGGTAAAAGGAAGCAAAGGAGAGAGTGACGAACTGGCTGGTGAGTCACTATGCTTCCCTGTCTGCTCCTAAAGGCTACACAGAATTAAACTAGCATGAAACATTCTTCCATTCCAAGATTAGCCATAAAGTTCTATAATGCAAATCTCTGTGAATTGCAGCAGCGAAGCAGAAACAATTTACAGTACAGAATAACACAGTCTTTGCAGTCCTTGGCTGTTATTTCAAGTCACCTCCGAAGGTTAAGGTGTGTGTGTGGTGGGGCAGTGGGGGTTCTTGCTGTGTCCCACACCAAGGCCTTCTAGCGTTCTGGGAGACCCTGGGAAGCTAAGATTCTCAAAGCCTATTCTCCTCTCATCCCTCTTCCCTAAATCTTTCCCCCTCAAGGACCGTGAGAAAGGGTGGTGCTCAATGACGGCAGTGGGAATAATAAGGGCACTCCGGCTCTCTGGTCTCCAGCCTGTCCCGTGGTCCATCTATAGGTCCACAGGCAATAAAAAGAAGGGGCTCTGCTTCCTTTGGCTGGAGTGGGCTCCACACTTATTCTTGACCAGATCTCATTTGGTATGAATCACAACTCATCTAGGGCAGTGGATCAACAGCTGTATGTGAGGCTGCACTCAAGTCTGAGTGGTTGCAGCGAGAAGCTCCCTACCTTGAGATGTGGCCAGAGGGTAAGAAATGGTTGGGAACAAGTGAAGGGGAATAATGTTCACAAGCATGTTGTTCTTTCTTGCCTGGTTAGGTGAAACTTTAGGTCCCTGACCTAAAGAAAGAAACTAGGGGACGTCTGAGGCTACATGGGTAATGCAGGAAGCGCCATCAGCCCTGTTCTTGTGACCTGATGGACCTGTAAGTCGGGGGTCATCACTTCCCAGTTATATTAGACACCTTCTGTATGTGCTGAGCTAGAACGGGGTAGTACCAAATGTATATAAAAGCTGTTTAAATAAATCTATTACTTTAACATATATAATGGGACAAGCCACAAATGAGTCCCAAGATGGCCAGTCTTCTCCTCCCTATGCAACCTGAACCAGTGCCCAATATTCCCTCCAGATCTTTCCATACGAACTGGCTGGTGAGTCACTATGCTTCCCTGTTTTCCCAGCATTTCCAGTTTCCAGGAATTTCTCTGCCTTAGCACTGGCGCTTTAAGAGGCATTTAATAAATGCCTCTTAAAGGACCCTGGGGACCCGCCAGCCAGTTTGCGAAAACAAGAAGCCGTTTGACATGACCTCCTTTCTGCTTTGAGAAGTGCAGGAAGTTTTCAAATTGTAAAGCTGGCTCCTTCCCCCCAACCCCAATGCAAATGCAGCCAGTTGTGGATAATAGCACCCCTTACTCTGCTCTGGCAGCCACAGGTCTCAAGCAACAAAGCCCACCAGCTATGCCATTGTGCTCCGAGAACAGGCTGAAAGGTTGAAAACAGGCCGCTGCAGCCCAAATGTGTCAACAGACTCCTCCAGGAGCTTTGTTACCAGCTCTACATGGGCAGTTATCACAGAAAACAGACTGCTCCGTGACAAACAGAAAGGTGTCACAAGGGAAGATTAGAGAACCAAGAGGCTGTCCTGGCAAAACTGAGGTTGCATTCATGATAGAGCCTCCGCCAGGTCAGTGAATTGTGCACTGAATGCATTTGATCCGTGAGTGAGTCTCATCCACACCCGAAAAAGTGGAGGAGATGACACCCCGATGGGCTTCAGCCAGTGCCTGACAATCAGGTGCTGTCTAAAAGCAAAGGGGGACGCTACTCTGCAGGACTGTCCTGTATCTCCAGGGAAGGATTCCGGGAACCGGGGCTGGGCGCCGCCTCAGCATCCAGTCACAGTGGCAGAGCGGATGCTGGGTGTGAACTTAGGGCTGCTCCTGCCAATTAAACGGAGGCGCCAAACAACAGGATCCAAGTACCCCCCAAAGTCAGCAGCCAGCCCACCTCCTCACATCCCAAGAAGGGAGAGGGAAAGCTGTGCTTGGGGAGCTATTGGCTGGTTTCCCTCTCTCCCTATTCAGGTAAGAAGGGCCTCTAGGGCACCACTTAGAGAGCTTCACCTGCGTCCCCAGGGACTTCTGGGGCACACACACTGGCTCCACTCTCAAGCCTTGAAAGGCCTCATGGTTGGAGACTGGGGGAAGAAAGCGGCATCGCTGCAAATGACGCTCAGCGTTTCCACTGTTAAACGGAACTCTAGTTCCATTCAACTAGAGTGGAAACTTTCAATCACTTGGATTGCTCTTGGAACCAAAGGTAACAGAAGGGTCTTTTATTATGTGTGAGATAAAGGACCTGCCCCAAATTGTATCCAAGTGGTGGGAAAGACTAACTCTATAGTCCCAGGGAGAAAAAGTTGTTTCTTGCTTGAATTCAAAGGAGGCCTACTCTTTCAACTTAAAGGTTACATCTATAAGGTGAATTTAGGTAGAACATGGATAACATGTTTTAATTTGCATAGCTACAGGTCTATTTATATATGGTTTAAAAAAAACAAATATCACATTCATGTGATTTTATGTTTATTAATCACTTAGGACATAGCTAAACTAATTATGTTAACAATGAGTCCATTAAAAATGTTAAGACATTAATAATGCAGGTGGGCTATGGATATAATGAGAAGTCCTAATTTGGTGTGGATGACTTTCATTTGGAAACGAGTACCTAAAAGCAGTGGTGGAGAGCCTCCAAAAGGTGAGGACACTGAGAGGCAAGGATGGGCTACATTCTGTCATTCTACCAAGCACACTGGTGGCAAGACCATGGCCAGGGGACAGCAGGCACAGAGAAAGGCAGAAGCACAGGGCAAATGCTTCTGAGCAGCCAAGGGGCAGAGAGATGGACGAGGTGGGTTGGAGAGTCAAAAAAAAAGAAGGCGGTAAACCGTTTTCACTTAATGTTGTCTCACTTTGCAAACGTCCAGGGATGGAAAGCATCCTCATACATCGTATTTTCACCCTGAGGCAGAGTCAACTGCAAACTCCTCAGCCAATGCCACCCAGGAAGTTCCTCCTCCCAGTCTGACCTGGAATGACACCCTCCCTTGTGAATTCCTCAAGCTATCTGGAAGAAAAGTCGTTTTCTTGAGTGAGGTTGTGCACAGTGACTCAGAGTGAAGCACCCAGGAGACAGGAGGCCTGGGTCCAAGCCTTAGTGCTCCCGGAACTGCCTGGATCAGGCTGGACAACTACTTACTGCCTCTTTTGCAATTTCAAGATCCTCAGCTATCACATGAGGGGCTTGATGGTTTGAAGGTCCTTTGATCCCCTAAAGTCCATGCTTTTTAATTTATGACCTCATGCATCTTTCTTTTTGCTTTCCCAAGGGGGACACTCATTAGTCTGCAAAGGAAAGGAGGCGTAGCAGCTGCTGATGGCCACCCAGGTCCCCTTTCCCATTGGCTCCTCCATCTGTGGGTGCTGACGCTGGTTGATACCCTCACAGCGGCCCCCTCTCCAGAGAACTGCCCTCCACGAGGAGGGGTCAATGACTGCCAGGGAGTTACAACAGGCAGACCGTGTGGCACGGTGGGGCCAGCTCTGGAACTCACGCTCTACTTCCCAAAGCTGCCTGAGGCTGGTCCCCAGCTGAGCACCCAGGGGAAACCTGCAGGGCCTGACGCCGAAAGGGGACCATTTGTAAACTCCTCCTCCTTTAGGTCAAAGATCGTCTTCAGTGACGAGCATGAAATCCATCAGTAATAATTATGGTCACAAAGGAAATGTAGGCTGCAAGCATTTTCTTTCCTGAACTTTGTATATATAATCATGTGAATAAAGAATAGGAAATTTTACCGTGTGCAAACGAAGAAGTAACAGAGTAGTATTTTTCAATCCCTTTAATGTATTTTTTCTATAAAGAGAGGAAAAAGAAAACTGTGCTGGTCTCTCTGAGTTATGAATAGTCACATTTTCTATTTCTAATTAACTTTCAGAGACCTGTCACTGAGTTCCTCGGAGTCAATGCTTTTCATACGGGCAGTGCAGCCACATGTGTCCATCTGTCTTTACTCACCATGTAAAGAGGAACACCTTTCATTAATTTCAAAAATTTTCTTTTGTATAAAGCAACACATACAAATAAGCATGTACAAAGGGACCGGCAGAGGACACAGCCAGCCCGCGTTCCTGCCCTCTGTCACTTCCGCAGGTAATGACCTTACGGCCGGGGGAAGAGAGAAGGGGTAGCACCTGTCTCCAGAAGCACACTGGGCAGCCCTGACGGGCCCAGTTCACCAGCGGGGACTCCGGAGAAACGTGGGAGCTGGCAGAAATGGAGAGGGCCCGTTTTTTTGTTGGGACTTCGGGCAGGGAAAGCTGCACACAAGGCAGAGCACAGCGCACACCCTCATCTTTCATTCTAAGCCGAGAGTGTATCCCCAGGCCTCACCTCCTGCTCGCCCCTCCCGGCTCAGGATAAGAGGTGCTTGAGTGTGATGAACGCCCAACACAGGGGTTGACATGGCTCTGAAGGCGGTAGCTGCTCCTTCAACTTTACAAACGCAGAGAGGGGGAGGGGACGCGACGGGCTCTGTTCAGTGGCTGCTGAATTATGAAAGACATAGACCAGCCTGGGGTGTGCTGTGGAGAAATACAGCAACATGCAGTATGGAACTGAAAACCGTTTACTATAAGAGCATTCATGACAGTATTTGGAGGTGCTCTTTTCTTTAGAGCCCGAATTAATAATAGAGAGCACCTCTCGGGGGAGATCAGGACAGCCAAACAGATTCAGGTAGATCACAAATATGCCCTCTGGTGACATCCTAGATCTTGACTGGAATGTCTGCACAGGAAGACGACAGAATCCAAACAAGATGCAGTGCAGTGTGCCCGGCAGCTCTCCCCGCTGCAATGGTTATGCACAGGGTGGGCGGTGCTGCTTCCAAACGACCGAGGACCTCTCCAAGACCCTGACACCTTACCAGCAGTTGGCATTCGGTGTAAACACCATCTCCCAGAATGGATGGCAGAGGTGGGCACCCAGTCCCCAGCCCTGCTTCGTTATGCAGGGTGAGGGGGGAGCGCACACGCACACACACACACGGAGCTGAAGGAACACCCACATGTGTGTACAATTTAGGAGGCAGTCTGGGGTCAAGAAAGAAGCAATCTGAGCTGTTATTCCAGCGCTGTAACTAAGTTCTGTGGGACCTTGGGCAAGTTCCTAAGCTTCTGTTTTCTGATCTGTAAAATAAGGGACTATTACACCTGTGCTAGTACCCCAAGAACAACCACAGAAACAAACGAGACATTTTAAATTCCTATGTGAAGGGGTCCAAATGCCCACCACACGGTCTGACACACACAAAGAATCACACACCCAGTCCTCTGCCATGACGCTGAACAAGTGGCACCCAGCACGTCGTCGTGGCAGACATAGGGCATCCCAGAGATCCGAGGGTGCAATGCCTCCACAGGGTCTTTCGCCTTGATACTGAGCCCTGACCTAGGGGATCTGCCGACACACACACACACACACACACACACACACACACACACACCCTCTGGGTGGGCTGCTACGGGCTTGCTTCCACCCTGCACATGGCGTTTCGCATGTGTAGTTTTAAGCCGAGCGCATAAGGGCTGTGACTTGTTACACTTCCTCTCCAAGGCATTCAGCCCCGTGGCATGTGCATTAATACCCACGACTTCATGATGATGGATGTGTCAGTCTGTAACAGTGCACATAATCTCTCCCCGCAGAACAGCAAGTGTCAACACATCTTCGTTGGAAAGGCTGGGGCCCGCCACGGGATAAACCAGGCCACTTAAAACACAAGACTGTCTCGTGGGCTCCTTCCTTCTGCTCCCATCAAACTTCGGACAACCTTCTAAACACCGGGCGTCATCTCCCTGCGCTTTCTGAGCAAGCCACGGGGTACAGGCTGAGATTGCGATGCTGGCACAGCAGCGAAGGCTGCCCTGCACGGACAGCTCACTGCAGGTCCCTGAGAGAGGGACTGAATTTAGGAGCGAGGCTAAAAACACCTTCCTTCCCGCTCCTTGAAATAAGTCACAGGCCGCTCGCAATGTCTTCACTGCATTCTTGACTTTTTGAAAACATCAAGATAGCAAAAGAAAAGTCATCAGCCTAATCAGCACACCCTCGAATAAAAAATGCTGCAAATAAATATATTCAGAAAGGAACAAGTGTCTAATTTAGGAGGAGCTGGAAAACAGGAACCATTAAAATACCCTGGGAAAGTAGAGCCGAGGTCTCGCACCTGTCCATCATTTTGGAAAATCTTTCATGCTTTCTTTCTATAGCTTCCTCTCTCCCATACAGCCGACACCTCTCTCCCTCCCGCCTCACATTTCTCAGGCACAGCGCGAGTTCTGAAGCTCTGCCCCCAAACCAACACTCCTTATGAGCTCCCCGGGGAGATACAGGAAAAAGGGTGAAAGACCTGAGGTCAGGACATCTGGCTTTGGGGATGGGCTCTGTCACTCACCAGCAGTGTGTCCTTGAGCACGCGGTTTCACCTACCTGCACCTGGATTCCTCAGGTAATATAACCACCCTTTCTTCCAGGGAAGTCCAAAAGGTCACATGAGGTGCTGTGTGGATAAGTGACTTATCCAGGGTGCTTCTCAGGACTTCCCAAGCTTGTGTTCTACACTAGTCCGGCCTGTCTTCTCTAGCCCATGTCCACCAACTCTTGTCTCCGGTCTCTGCTGAAGAGGCTCTACTGCTAAGAAATGCCTTCTACCCTGCACCACCTCAGGCAGTCCCCTTTGAAGCATTCCAAGTAGTACTTTTTTTTAATTAAAAAAAAAATTTAAGTTAAATTTATTGGTGTGAACTGTTTAATAAAATGACATAGGTTCCAGGTGCACAGTGAGTAGCACCTTTTTCTTGACATTTTGCTCAAGTAGATCACTACTTAGCACCACCGGCTATACTGTTTCCCACTGTGTTAAACTTTGCTGGAGGGTTTGGTGTGTCGCTTTCCCTTCCTTGACTTCAAGTTTCTAGGGCCAAGGACCTAGTGGTAGACATCCCTGATTAGTCAACACCATCCGAAGTTGCTCACTAAGCATCTGCTAAAAGTGAAACAGGAGTCTAAGAAGTAAAGATCTCTGGGGTCTGAAAGCAGACAAAGAACAGCAATATTGTAAGAGTTGGCATAACTGATACTAAAGAAGCGATGTTTCTCCAGTAAAAGAAACAGTGCAGAGGGGTGAGAAGTGGCCCATTTCAGTGGAGATCCAGACCCAAATAATTTGATGTTAAAGGAACTTGGCAGTGGCTATTGGGGGCGGCGGGGGGGGTGTGAATCACTGACCACTATTGTACTTAGATTTTTTGGGGGGTGGGGGGAGTCTGAGTTTTTATATACTAGGACACATGTGACTTAAATTTGGCTTCAGTGATGCAGATACTTGTGGAAATAGAGTCAGATTAAAGTCCTTCAAGAAGTCGTATATTTGAAATTGTTATGATGCCTTGCCATGTGATTCAAAGAAAAATTTCATTGCTGAAAGCACTAAGAAGCTATACTTTGAAAATAAATGAACATTTCCATATTTTCTGATTCTGAAAATCAACTGAAGTAGAATTTTGTTCCCGATGTTTGCTTTGTTGGAGGGCACCACTGCTTTGATGGAACCTCAATGGTTAGAGTAGTGCCTGATGTAACTAATGAAGGAGACCCCAAAGGGGAATACACAAGATCCACTGGGAGGTAGGAAAGAAAGGCACAGAAATGTTTGTTTATAGTTTTCATGTTTTTATAATGTACACAGCATTATTATAGTGCTGTACATTTTATCAGTAAATTAATATGCATAGATTGGGTAGGAATCCTCAACATTTTTTCATTGACATGGTTGGAACCATCAAAAACAAAGTGAAGGGAGTTCCCAGGTGGTGTAGTGGCTTAGGGTGTCGGCACTGGCGCTGTCAGTGCTGCGGCCTGGGTTCGATTCCCGGTCAGGGAGCTCCCACATACCAAAAAGCAAAAAAAAAAAAAAAAAAAAAAAAAAAAAAAAAAAAAAAAAAAAAAAAAAAAAAAAAAAAAAAAAAAAAAAAAAAAAAAAAAAAAAAAAAAAAAAAAAAAAAAAAAAAAAAAAAAAAAAAAAAAAAAAAAAAAAAAAAAAAAAAAAAAAAAAAAAAAAAAAAAAAAAAAAAAAAAAAA
>PVJL010005854.1:0-80869 GCA_004026885.1 Lyroderma lyra
GGCGCCTCTAGCGGCCCGAGGGGCGGGCCGACTCGGGACCACCGCCCCCACCGCCCAGCCAATCGCAGCAAGGCTGCTCCGAGGACCTAGCCAATAGAGAAAAGGAGCACCGCCGCCCTTCCTCTCGGTCCTCAGACTTCCTTCAATCCGCTCATTTTCCTCTTAGGAGAGCGGTCAGGGCCAACCGCAGGCGCCGGGAGGCGGGATTTCCGCCACACGCACGTACACACGCACGCACGCACTCCCGTCCCAGACTTCGCGCAGCTTTCCCGTGGGGCTCTCCGAAACTGGGGGACTCCGGTACGGCGTGGCCGGAGTGGGCGCGAGGGGCACCCGTAGGACACACCGCGTTAAAGCTGACTCTGGTGTTCAAGAGCTTCCTCCTGTCGGTCCCACCGAATGCAGCTAAAATCCTGGGTAGCATACCTGGAGCATCTGGTATAGGTGAATCAGAAAAGGAAATCGGAACTATTAATACCACTGAACCAATGGCCATAAAACAAATGTTAAGCAATTTAAAACAACTTAAGGCATACGAAGTATGTTCTCTGATTTAATGGAATTAAGAGACAAATCAACAAAAGATGATAATCTCCGAACACTTGAAAATTAACACTTCTAGATAATCCATGGGTCAAAGATGAAATCTCAAGGGAAAGAATTATTTTGAATTGAACAAAATTAAATGTAATGTATCAACACTTGCGGGATGCAACTAAAGCAGTGATTAAAGTGAAATTAGTAACATCTAATTTCTTAAAATGTAAACTTAGATTATTGGTTTTTAAGAAAAAACAATTTTAAGAAATTACAAAATAACACATTATGCACAATCTTCCAGAAAATTGAAGAGGAGTGGACATTTTCATTCTATAAGCCTAACATTACCCTGATAACAAAACCAGAAAAGGACAAGAAAACTTAAGACCAATACCCCCGATCAACATAGAAGCAAAAATTTTTAGCGAAGTTTTTGCAAATAGGTTCCAACAACATATAGAACGAATAATACATCATAACTAAGTGCTGCTTATCCCAAGAATTCAAGATTGGTTTACACATTGCAAACTAAGTGTAAGGCACCATGAGATCATCTCAGTAGATGTAAAAAAAATGCTCTTGACAAAATTCAACATCTCAAAAACTCAGCAGCTAGGAAGAGAAGGGAACTCCTCAACTTGATGATAGACATTATTTTTTTTAATTGATGCTTATGTTAAAGAATAAAGATTATCCAAATTTCCACTATCCAAAGATTATCCACTTCAATGCTATAACTACAAGAAATCTGTTTGTATTTATGTGTATGTATATAGTTATTAGTGGGTTACTATAAAAATATTGCATAACCATGTATTGTGTCAGGTGGGTATTAGATTTATCTGGGTGAACGTTTTTAGTTACATAAATGTCTAAACACTTTTTCAACTATAATTGAAAAATAAAAATAAATTAGGAAATTAGACGGTCTGATCACAAGCTCCAGTGTGGAGGTAGCCGACTTCACAACCCATTCAGTTGGACTCATTTGAGTTTCTACACGGACTGGTTCTGGTTTCAAGCCCCAAGTATGGCTCCCTGTTGGCCTGCAGGGACCGTGATCCTCTTGAGGGCTGCGTCCCGCCGGCGCTCTTAAGATGTCAAATATTGCATGGGACAACCCACACCGTCCCGGCTCCGCATCTGCCCAGGCCCCGACCCCCAGGGACCCATGTTGTGCTGTAGCTGGGCTCTCCGGTCCACGCCCCCAGGTCTCCATCCAGTCCCGGCTCCGCAGCTCCCGGCCCCCGCCCCCAAGTCCCCACCCCGTCCTGGCTCCGCGGCTCCCCGGTCCCCGCCCCCAGGCCCGCGGGCGCCGCGCGCAGGCGCAGGCGGGGACGGCGGGCGCGGGCAGAATGGGGACTGCAGCGGCGGCAGCGGCGGCCGGGGAGGGGGCGCGCAGCCCGAGCCCCGCCGCCGTGTCGCTAGGCCTAGGCGTGGCCGTCGTGTCGAGCCTGGTGAACGGGTCCACGTTCGTGCTGCAGAAGAAGGGGATCGTGCGCGCCAAGAGGCGAGGTAGGGCGGGCCGTGCTCGGGGTCGGGAGTGGAAGGCGCAGGCCGAACGGGGGATGTTCAGATCTCCGCCCTGATCCGGCCTGGGACGGGACCGGGTGGGGCACCTCGGAGCGGCAGGCTGCGCGGCCGGAGGCCCCTCGCCCACTCCGAGCGCCCGATGCCTCTGCGTCTGCACCGCGGCCGCGTCTGCTCCTCCCGGCGCTCCAGAAGCGGCCCACGAGTCACCCCGTGCGCCCCGAGCTGTGTCGCCGCCACCGTTTCTCTCCCCTCCTGCTGGCTGGAAAGGCCTTTTTCCGTTTTAAAAGGTTTCTCCAGCCGATTTCTCCTTCTGGTGGGAGCCCAGGCGTCCCCATCACCCGCACCCACCGCTGCTGGGCAAACTTCCCTGTTTACCGCATCCCCGAAGTGGTCGGAGCCCGGTGCCGCCCACGAGGAGCCACAGGCCTCCCTCCTCTGCTGCGGCCCCGGCCTGGGGCGCACTTGGGGGAGCCAGACCTGCAGCGGCCGCGCGGGTGCCCAAAGCATAACTGTGCGCTAGGCCCGCGGCGGCCAGGCGGCCAAGAGCCCGCGGGTCTCAGCTTTCCCGTGGCTTCTGTTTCCCCGGCCCTTGATGGAGCCTTCTCTGGTTTAGACTTGAACTAATTTACCACAAATAAGTGATCTTCAATGTGAAGAAAACGCAAGGCAGATGAATAAAACTCAACTTGGGCCCATGGAATGTTCCCCAGGAGGAGACATCACCAAACCCCACTTGGTAGTCACGTGGAGTGTGAGAGTGGTCGTCTTCGCTGGTGTCCCTCTGTGCTAAGAGAGGCCTAGGACAGTTTACTGACCGCCAGATGTAGCATGAACCTGAAAATAAACCTTGCGTCCAAAAGGACCGAGACAGTGACTGTTGGCTGTGTTCACCCGACAACTGTATTAAGAGGGAAGGATAATGTACATGACTTAACGTTTACCCTTTTAAACGTTTTGAATTGGACAGTTCGATAGTGTTAAGTTACAGTCACAGTGTTGGGTAAACATCAGTGTCCATCTTCAGACTTTTCAGACTTCCATTCTGAAATATGCCCCTCTCCCACCCAGCCCCTGGCAGCCCCTGTTGTAAGAGTGTGAGTTAGGCGCCTCATAAAAGTCGTCCTTAATGTTTTCGTCTCATGGTTTTTTGTTGATTCCTGGGCAGTTTAGATAATATATGGTTATAGCCCCTCTCCCCATCTCTGTGAACCGTTTGCGTGTGTGTTTAGTGACAGGCCTGTGTGGGGGAAAGAGGGCACCTTAGGTCGGGTGCTAAAGACCCTCACTGGTCTTACTGAGATTTAGATTTTCTTTTGTTTTACTGTTTTATTAACTGGTTATGGCTGTTTTGCTGGGGAACTGGTCACACCAGCATTCTGGAAGTGGACTTCATGACCTTTCACCCTTAAATACCCAGTGTGCATGTCTTGGGTACAGGGACATTCTCTTAAACATGGTGTGATTGGCACATTCAGGCAATTCAACATGGATTCTGTACTAATAGCTGATAACTTCTGCAGGGCTTACTGGGGGACATTCTGTGGCTCAGCTATACTTTCTGACTCACAGGACCACACGGGCCACATTTGCATCAGACACACTCAGAAGGACACAGGATGGAGCCTTGGCCAGCGTCATTCCCTCTCCTGCTGGTGGCTGGCAGCAGGTGGTGTCACAGCTGTCCCACCGTACCAGCCTCATGCCCCCCAGTGTAAGTCACAGGGCTCCTTGGCCCCATAGGAGATGTGCCTATTACCAGGGACATGGCACCCTATCAGTGAGCCCCGGAGATGGGCTCTCCATCAGGTGTTCACAGGCCTCCAGTCAGGTGCCATTGGCCCATCAGAGGTCATTTTTAGCTAAGTTGCTGTCCCCTAACTGTCAGTTTCCTAGAGCCAGAAAGGGAACTGCAAGTCACAGCAGAAAGAAAGAGTCTCAGTCTTTTGTCTCCAATAGTCCATATTCAGATGTGGCCATTTGCTCCAATACTGTCCCTTCACAGCAGCCTTTTCAGTTAGCACCATGTGTCGTGTCTAGGCACCGTGTCTCCGTAGTTCTGTCATCGGCAGCGACTGCTAGCATTGTCATTTGTGACCGCACCATTTGGAAAAATATGGGCCAGCGAACTCGTAGACTTTTGCACAGTTCCCTCATGATGAGATGCCAGTGATGGCCTTCGGTGGGAGCAGTGCAGATGTGATGTGGTGTCCTCAGCACATCCTCCTAGGAGGCACAAAATGAGACCTTGTCCTGCCCGCCAATGGCACTGCCCTTAGCCACTGGGTTAAGGTGATGTCTGTAGAGGACTGTAAAGAATACCTGTCTCCTTTATAAATAATAAAGAACCAGTGGAGGTGATGCATGGAGACTTCTCAGCAAACTCTACTCCACCCCTCCTCCCCATGTACTACCTACTGATGATTCTTGCCTGAATCGGTCTTTACTGTGATGTTGCCATTCTGACTCAACCCTTCTTCCCCCTTGGTCATCACTCATTGGCCCCATTATGTCTTGTAAGGACATATTGTGATGCCCGTCGCTCTGCTTTCTGTATCAATGACACCAAATCACTCAGAACTAAAATGTCTGATTAGAAGTAGGAAGTGTCACCTGAAGGGAAACAAACCCCTCAGATGAGGAGCATTTAGACATATCTGCAGAAGTAACGTGTGTCTCAGGCTGGGGGACCGTCTTGCTGCAGGCGTCTGTCACACTGGCAGCAGGAGGGATGGCTGTGACAGACCCACGAGGACACAAGGGACCATGTAAGTGACGAAGCACTGAGTGAGTGTACAGGTCTGCTGCCTGGGTGCTTGGAAAAGAGCCGTATCCCAAAGGTTCTAAATTATGAAAATTGAGTAACCTGTTTAAGCAGCGAGTCATTCAATGCCAGTGAAAGCATTCTATAAATGGGATATAGTAAATACACGTAAGAATTGGTCTTTGAAGAACAACCTCATTTGAAATCAACATGAAACATCATTCCAAAGAATATTTGTGTCTCTGCGTGGCGTGTTGGGCTCTGCCCCCCAACCCCCGCAAGATTATAAAGGTTTCATTTGTTCTTTGGGTCAACTTGTCTTGGCTCAGAACACATCCGTGACGCTTTTCGTGGTTTGTCACGTTGCTATTTATAGACCAACTTAAAGATTTTTTAAAGGGTGAATAAGCAGTACCGATTCCTTGGTCTCTTCCCTTTGAATTTGCGTGTAAAAATTCCTCTTTTAAGTGTGCAGCTCGTCGACCTCTTAGTCTGTCCTTTCCTGACATTTTTATCTCACTCTCTCGTAGGTACCTCCTACTTAACAGACATCGTATGGTGGGCAGGCACAATTGCAAGTAAGTCCCCTATGTGGTATCGAGCTTGGCTCCTTGCTTTGCAGTGAGGGCCAGGAGGCCACAGAGCAGGGGCTCCTGCCGCCTGCAACGAACCCTGAATTTAGTCCAAGTCATACCATCCTGGGCCCAAAGAAATTACAACAGCTCCTGTGTACTCACCTGCAGTCCGGCTGTTGGACTTATTTCGTGAAATTTTGTTTTCGCCGAACATAATGAGTTTTAGAAAGGTGAGCTTCTTCACTCAGCCTTAAGTACCAGAGGCATGTGCCCTAATACAAAAGAGGCCACGCGCAGAGGTCATGTGCTGAGAAAAGGAAATTACAGTTCAGAACTTTAAAAGGATAAAGAGAACTATCCGGAGGCTTATTTGTCTCACGTTGACTTCTAGGCAGGAAGTTACCTAGCAGACGCCGGTCCCTTTCATCGAGGAGCTCATGTGTAAGCTCTGGTCTTGGGTACTTGTGTGCAGGCTGTAGTGTTTCCACTGGCTGTGCCAGCAGCGTGTCAGTGTGGCCCAGCGGCTGACATGAGCATAGGTCCCAGGCCATCACAGGGACACGGGAACTGCTGCACAATCTGTCCTCAGATAAGGATGCCCACTCTCTCCTTAACCACAAAAATGCCCAAGCAGAGCCTCACCAAACTCAAGTCCGCGAGCCCTGTTAGGAGAGAGCTCTGTAACTCAGTGGTCCCTTCTGATTCTCTCAACAGTGGCTGTTGGCCAGATTGGAAACTTCTTGGCTTACACGGCGGTCCCCACAGTCCTGGTGACTCCCCTGGGTGCCCTTGGAGTACCGTTTGGGTGAGCACTGGGATTCTGTGTTTTGGGTTTGCCTGTTCTTTGTCACACTGCTCCCCACCCCACGCTGCTCACAGTGGGGGCGCCACTCCTCTGTGATGCCTGCATGTAACTTGTGCCTCCACCTCCGGCCAGCTCCTGGGTAGCTGTGTGAGCAGCTGTGCTGACCATTTAACCGTTTAACTCACGCTGGCAGATTCTTTCTGTCGAGGGCCAGATGGTAAACATTTTTGGCTGGGGTCCACAAGGCCTCTGTTGCAACATCTCAACTCTGCCGGGTGGTAGAAAGTAGCCACGGGCCAGATGAAGTGCATGGACACACTGTGATCCAGGAAGATGTTATTCACAAAAACAGGTGGACGGTGGGATCGGGCCTTTGAGCCATAGTTTGTTAACTCCTGACTTAAGTCAAAGAGCTTCCAAATGCTTTTAGCCCGAGCTCAGAAGTCAGCAGGCTCGAGTCACTGCTGCCCAGACAGAGCCAGCAGAGGGAGGCAGTTGGTGGTTCCTGCTGGGGGGGCCTCTACGTGGATCTCTTCCCCTTCCAGTGGGATGTCCACCCATAGCCACAGAGGGAAGGCAAGGACTGGCTCTCCCTGAGGAGCAGACTCAGAGGTGACCAGTTGCCCACATCTGTTCTTCATGTGTCTTTAAGGGACAGTACTGTATTGACCACATCTCTAGTGTCTCTAAACTTGATGCTTTGATAAAGGGGTGACCAACCTTGTGGCTTCCCTGGGCCACACTGGAAGAAGAATTGTCTTGGGCCACATTTAAAATACACTGACAATAGCGGATGACTTGAGAACAGGTCTGTGCATAATTTTTGTGATGTTTTCAGAAAGTTTACAAATTTGTGTTGGGCCACATTCAAAGCCGTCCTGGGCTGCATGCGGCCCACAGGTCACAGGTTTGGACAGGCTTGCTTTAATGTCTGCTTCTGTGCATATGCTGCCACAACTTGTTGTGGACAGCCATTAAAGTGCCCAGGCCACCTTGCCTTGGCCTCCTGCCTCCTTCAGTCCCCGCCCTCTCGTTAGGAGTTTGGCCCCCAGCAGGTGGAGGGCATGCCTTTCAGACACAAACCAGCCACTCCAAAACCCACAGTCCCACAACCATCTCCTTTATCAGACTCTCACTCTCCCAGCCACTATCCACATGCCCTATTATCCTCCCCAGTGCCAGGTACCAGACAGCGTGGGACAGCCCCTGTGCTCCAGAGTCCTGAAGTTATGTGCATTAGCCAACCCTCACCCTCGCCACTTCCTGCAAAAACACACTAAAGGCTCTTGCCCACAGTTCCCCCTGCCAGCCCCACCTTATGATCGCCTCTCATGCTGCCCCACGTGGGCCTGCGTGTGGTGTGTTGTGACCCTTCAGCTTAGAAATTGGGAACACTAAACCATTTTTCAATGGCAATTGTTTCCTGATCTTCCTTATGTACCTCAGATTTTCTAGCCATGCACTCTATGTAAATCTGTATGAATACATCCTATTTTAGAGTGCTGTTTAATTTATACTCTGGTATTTTACGGTGGAATAACAGATGAGTTGGCCTTTCCAAAAAAATAAATAAACGGAGACCCTTTAAAATGGAGCTGCCATCCCAGAGGAACTGCCTGGCATGTCTGATGTTTTTAACACCTTTGGGATGTTAAAACAGGGCAAAGTCACCTTTGAACTGGGTCGAGGACAACCTTGTGCCCCCAAGAACCATTTGCAAAGAGAACAAGGACGCAGATGTCACGAGTACCAGGCTGACAGCTACCGGCCTGAACATGAAAACCGTTGTTTAGAGTTAGTGTTGCTCTGTTAGCTTTCCTGCACCTGTAGAAACGTCTTCCTTCTATGCATGTAACTGTCCCCTTCCTCTCCTCACAGATGCCCCGTGCTTTGGTCTGCTAATCGGAGCACCAGGCTCCTGCCTGAACCAGTGCTTCCGGAATAGCTGTTGTTACTGGGCTCACATAAACGCTTGGCTGCCCGGCCCTTTGAAAGGCCTCTTTAGGTTCACAGCCTCGTGGTCAGGCTTGTTCCTGCCCTTCTGCTCTGCTGCATGGTAGCCCACCCCACCTGGGCACATCTGCCCATGGTCCCGGGTGACTATAGGCCCACCCCTGCGGCTTGAGAGCCCCCAGACCTCTGGTTCCCACCTCTACACACTTCCATGGAGCCCCTCAATTTAACCCCCAGTCGTGGTTCTAGGTCATTCGCTGGTTCTCCCGGTGATGTTGCTGATTTCCCTACCTACACTGCTGGGGTCTCCTAGAGGAACAGACACGTAAGGGAAAAGATGGGGGGCTCTGAATTCATCACTACAGTTACCCCTCGTTAGGCGGCCTGGTGGCCTTGGATTCAATGCTAGTCCTTTCGGAGGCCTAGTTTCTTTATCTGTAAAATGAAAAGTTAAAAAGGACATAACCCAGCGTATATCTGGGCCTGCTGGGGCCACCTTATGGATGTTCATGTCTGTCAGTGGCCAGTGCTGTGGTTTACTGAAATCCCAGGCTTTCTAGTCCAAATGGCATACTGATGTTACACAAGGAAATAAGAAAAGAAACATGTTATCAGCTCTCAGATGACAGCTGCTTTACTTAGTTGGCATTCAAAAAAGTAACATGATCCCATTTAAAAAGTTTTGGGTATGAGAAAAGAGAAAGAGAATCAAACACACACCCATGCGTCTACCATAATGCAGTTACTGTTAGCCTTTTGATTTTTTTTGTTCTTGTTTTCTTTTTCTCGATTTATTATAACTTAAGCGTTTTGATCATGAATTGTAATTATTTTAATTTTCATATCCTACTTTCCCACTTAACATAGGGTTTTTGATTACTTGCTTTTAAAAATAAGGAAGCAATATTCAGTCCCTCGTAAAACCTATTTTTCTATTCCAGTACATTGCGCACCCACTGATGACATAGAGCCACGTGAGTTAAGAGTCACTAACTGTATTGGCTGAGCATGTATTTGGTATGAAAGTCCTATTGGTGTTAAAATAACAGCTTCAATAAATTCCTAATCTTTTCTATTGCTAAAAACTAAATTAAGAGTAAAAGTATGGCCACAAAGAACGTAATGGCTTTTCTAAAGTGACTATACTGAGTAGAAACAGCTCATTTTGATGTCTGGGTTTTTTTGTTGTTGTTTTTTTTAATTGAAGGTCCATTTTAGCCTCTTACCTTCTGAAGGAGAAGCTCAACATCTTGGGCAAGTTGGGGTGTCTGCTCAGCTGTGCAGGTTCTGTCGTGCTGATTATCCACTCCCCGAAATCCGAGAGCGTGACCACCCAGGCCGAGCTGGAGGAGAAGCTGACAAACCCAGGTGACCAGCAGCAACCTGAGGGCTTGCGGGTCTCCCCTGTGATCCTTCTGGTGGGGGAGGGGCACCATGCTGTGTCGCCAGGACCGTCCGTTGTTCCTGCTCAGGTACCCCTGCCACCCTGGGGCCTGGCACATGGCTGCCCCCATCACCCGGCCCTCCGCAGCGGGCTCACCCCTCAGGCCCCCTTCTAGGCTGCACCCACCTGCTTCCTGCTAGGTCCCTGCGGTCCCTACCACTTGGCATCAGTCCTCCTGGGCCTGCTCTGGGCCACCATGTGTCCAGGCCTCCACACTTCCCTCTGATGGTCAGTTCTCTGAGAGCCCAGACCTGGTTTGATTTCATCTTCCGATGCCCCACAGAGGTCTTTCTATTTTTCCTACATTATTTTTGACATGCAATAATTTATTTTTTAGACAAATGCAGTAAAAGCAACAGTCTGTGTAACTGTACTGGCCTTCAAGTATAGGTTCTGCTGAGCAACTTCCAGTAGACCACTGGGAGCTGCTCTCCAACAGTTGTAGATAGGTGTCAGCACAAAACTGCACCCACAGCAGCATCTCGGTCCCCAGGGTACAAAAACCTTCCTTCCACTCCTTTGTAGCTCCCAATTGGCTGTCACTGACAGCTTGACAATGGCTGCAAGACCCAACAAAGGAGTTCTCAGTGAAGTATCCAAGATCCTATCACCCTTTAATTTTTATCCCTAAACACTTAGCCTTGCAATAGTCATCTCCTCCTGTAAAAGCCAAGATATTTCTAGTACTGTGAGGAGTGAGAGTACACAGACATGAACAGATCAGAAAACTAGATCTGAGTATGCTGAAGGACTTACTGTCTGTAACTCTCAGAACAGTTAGGCTTCAATTTTTTCAGGAATGTGGCCGATACCACTAGAATGAGGCCCTAACTTGCACAAACAACACATCGCATTTGAATACCACCATAAAATTTTGGTATGAAGACATAATTGTAGCAAAAAGATTTTTCTCGGGGTTCGCTGTTGGTGTAGTGGCTAGGCTTCGGTGCTCTCAATGCCGTGGCCTGGGTTCGACTCCCAGCCAGGGAACTACCCCCCACCCCAAGAAATTTTTTTTCTCTTTAATATGAAACACTTTTTTCTTTTTAACCTGGAATATAAAATGGTATTGTGATGGCCACTTAATCCGTTAAAGGTATTTCTCATTTTTTTCTTATTTTTTTGTCCTAAAGGTAAAACACCAGAGTGAATGTTTGTCAAATATGGTAGAATCCGAACTTACTTACATTTCGGAAACCTCTATATCTGAGGTCTAATATGCAAAGAGGGGAAGAAAAGGAAACATGAGGAGGCAAGTTTTCCAGAGAGAAAAATGTAAGGACGCATTCTCAGGGGGCTGATACCATCCCCAGTGGGTGAAAGAAAACTCAGCCTTCAGGGTGAAAACTCAGCCTTGGGCATAAACAGTGTCCTGCTCTTCACGTGTCCAGTGCAGGTGCAGACACAGTCCGCAAGCAGATACAGTGTATCGCGGTAACATTGTACAGGGTGGACAATTAAGGGGAAAAGTCAGAGAGCTCCTTAGGGGCGAGATGATGAAAACAACAGTGTGGAGAAACACTGAAGTATGAGTAAGAGTCACGCAGCTGGAGGGGCATCCGCTGCCTTCTCTAGAGATGGAAAGACAGAGTTCAGGCCGAGCACAGGAAAATGGAGAGGCTTTCTCTGCCATAGGCCTGCCTTTCTGAGCTGCCTAACTCACACATAGCTGCTGAGGCCCCCAGTGGCTATGTGCTCTCTCCCCTGACATGCATGGACCACCATTCCCAGCCCCCGATCTCGGCCTAATGCACAGGCCGCCATCCTCACCATCTGTGCCTGGTGCACTGCGCTGACGCACGTGGGCACCGTGTTTTGCAGTGTTCGTGGGTTACCTGTGCATCGTGCTACTCATGCTGCTGCTGCTGATCTTCTGGATCGCGCCGGCCCACGGGCCCACCAACATCATGGTCTACATCAGCATCTGCTCCCTGCTTGGGAGTCTCACCGTGCCTTCCACCAAGGGCATCGGGCTGGCGGCCCAGGACATCTTGCACAACAACCCGTCCAGTCGGCGCGCCCTGTGCTTGTGCCTGGGGCTCCTGGCCGTGCTGGGCTGCAGCATCATCGTGCAGTTCAGGTATATCAACAAGGCGCTTGAGTGCTTCGACTCGTCCGTGTTCGGGGCCATCTACTACGTGGTGTTCACCACGCTGGTCCTACTGGCCTCAGCCATCCTCTTCCGGGAGTGGAGCAACGTGGGGCTGGTGGACTTCCTGGGGATGGCCTGTGGGTTCACCACTGTCTCCGTCGGGATTGTCCTCATACAGGTGTTCAAAGAGTTCAATTTCAACCTTGGGGAGATGAACAAATCGAACATGAAAACAGACTAGGATGCAACAGGGGGTTGGGTGGCTTCGGGCCCTAATTTGATGTGAAGTAGAGGAGACCCCCAAGTCCCAGATACTAGGTTTGCTTGTACGTTAGCTGGTGTCCTGGTGGACAGTGGGGAGCACTGCTCAGCACACCGGAGGTGTTGAGCTTTTGCACTCTTAAGATGCTAAATGGTTGCCTGGGGTCCTCTCTCTGATGAGAGCAGTCTCATGTTCATTGCCATTAACCTGGAAGCTTTCATGAATACTCTCCTTTCTAAACATTTTAACATTATTTAAGTAGGAAATAAAAATGGGCTCTTTCTGGTTCGTCTTTGGCAGGGGAGAAGGCAGTCTTACTTAGAAGATTCCTGTGGAAATAGGAGAAACTGGCTTGAAATCTGACTCTGTACAATGAATGTATCTGTAGCTGTGTTCTTCTGCAGTAAGCCTGTATAACTTCATCCACATCCGAGGGACGTACATTTGTTTTTAATATTCCAATGAGCTGACTCTCCCACCCCCACTCCAAGACATGTTAATTGCAGAGCACGTGGGCAGTGCTCCATTTACAGGAGGACTTTGAATAGCTCCAATCAATTTCAGTGCCTTTATCACTTGAACTATTCACTTAATTTGACTATTACTGTGTGTATGTTCTCGTAGCTCAGAATAATACAGCCTCCTTGATCATCCTTTAATATTTCACTATCCAAAATATTAATGTGTAAAGCAGTTAGAAATAACTGTATGTTTGTTGGAAGAGAGTCAAGACTAAAGACACCTTAGAAAAAAATCAACCCACTAGCCTAGAGTTACTGTCCAACTAAAGACAATTGACTTAAGTGGCATGAGATATTTTATTTGCATTCAATCTATGTAACTGGATCCAGTCTCAAATACATCCACATTATCTTTCAGTGACATTGTGGCCATTCCAAAGAAATAAATTATTTAACTTGATGATAAGACTGTTAGACGGGAGAGTAACTTCAATAGCACACATATCGAGTTCCCAGTAATAACAGGGACAAGGGACACAGCTTAGGCGAGAATAATTGGAATATAGAGTAAGTTCCAAAAGAATTTCTAGCAAAAAATGAAAACAATTTAGCCATCTCTCTGTTGTTTGAGATGGCAGAGTACCCTAGAGTTACTCAAGGTTTCATTAAAATTTCTGAAATGCAAAATATTAGCCATTAATTATGCCAGTATTTGGATCAAAGAGGTCAGCTGTCTGTCTAGACGAATCTTCCATGCGTATTAAATAGGAACAGAGCACAAAGTGATGTGAAGATTTCTTCAAGATACCACATCCTTCACGTGCAATGTTTTATCCAACTAGGGAACTGGGCCAAGGTGAAAGATGGTGATTGGGTAAAGTGATGTGCAAACTAACTGCAGCAACAAAATTATTTTTAAAACTTTGAAATCTTCTATTAACTGATAGTAACTAAATGCTCAAAAAGTTCCTCACTCTTCTTATCAGCTCTTGAAGGTTTTTTTTATCATCAGTATTTTTAGGAATGAAGGCCTTAATTATTTATAGAACTGAACTTTCTGAAAATATAATGTAGCAGTATCAGTATACTTTTAGGCATAAAAATAGTTTCCTAAGAGTTTGAGAAGTTAAAAGAATACAGGTGGCTCTACAAGTATACTGAGAAAGTTAGTGTCGTATGGAAATTAGCGTGTTTATTTTCTTACAACTTATGTGTGAAAAACCTAGTTAGTAAATGGGCTGCCGAAGCGAGCACTGAAACTTAGTTTAAATGCATCTATTGGTAGTGTTCCTTATTGTATTTTAATTTACAGTTAATACCACAGATACTCAGAGGAGACAATTTCTGGATGACCATTCCTATGATTTTTTTTTTTTTTAAGAGTAAAACAAAACCTCAAAGTACTAATAATTCACCTCGTCCTGAAGGTGACTGGTCCCAGAACAGTAGGTTGTCCCAGGTGGACATCTGTCAGCACGTGTTTTGGTTGGGTGTGTAGTTTTCCTTGTAGCAGAACAAAGTTGGTCTCATTCACTGTATTTCAAGTGTGTGCCTCTAGCCCCCAAATAAGTGACAATAAGTGACATGACCAGCAATCTCAGAGCCTCATTTACAAGCTTGACAGAAAGCACGTAACTTCTGATTCAGTAGTATGTATTTTATAGATTCATGTATTCATAATTCATTTTGAATTGCAAAGTAAAAGCCAAGTGAGAGAGTTAGGGGAGGGCCTAGAGTGGGGATGGGTCTCTTCCGGTGTCCGCAGAAGCAAATACGTATGAAACATTTTCATTGCTATGCTATACTATGGGTTTTATCTCTGATAAAATGAAGAACAAAATACCCTGCTCCTTTCAAGCCTCTTCCAAAAGCATGTTTGTGATCACAATTTGCAGACTTCCTCTGGATAGGTCTGTAAATAGGCCATTTCTCTCCTTTCCTACGTGGACAACGCCTTGTTTTCTCATCTCAATCTCTGCTTTTAAAGAGGTTGATTGCTCATTGATCCAATGTAGAGCCCACAAGGGATTCTACCCCAAACCCAGCACTGAGGCCACCCTGATGTCCTGCTGTTCTGCAGAGAAGGTTCTAGGGAGGCAGGGAGGCTCCTGGCCACACCTGAACTGAGACATGCCCACAGCTGGGACTTTGGGGACGAGTCATCACTCAGATGTCGTCAAGGCCTCTTCACTGTAGAATGTTAGTGAAATATACTTCGATGCTCAGCAATAAGAAATACTCTTTGAGTTCCTACTTTTCAAGCCAATTTGTTCTACTCGGTTTTATTTCCAGCAGGTCATCCAGGAGTAGTAGGTTGGTCTTTGTTTTTGTTCTCCGGGTTTCATGTCTGACAGAAGGGAGCTCTGTCAACGGATGCAGTCACCCCTCGTCCTCCTTCTGTGACTGCTCAGCTCTCTGTAAACACGAGCTCACATCTAGAGGCCGCTTCTGATCAGTTCTAAAGCACTTAAGATAAACTCAAGTGTCTCCCCAGTGTGCATGTGCAGCTCAGTCCACAGAGACTGGGGTGGCCAGGGGCTCGTCCTGGGAGGTGACACCTTTTCCAAGCTGCTCGGCTCATCCAAGAAGCAAGGGGGCTACTCCCAGGTCTGCAGGGCCCCACCCCACCGCTCTGTCCTAATGTGGGCTCGGGCCTGACTCAGGCTTCCTGTCACTGAGCAGGACTGGGAAGAGAAGCATGCTTCAGTTTAGCTCCATTTACGAATGCCCAGTGGGCCCCAGTGGCCAGAAGATGTTTAACCACCAAGGACGCAGTTCACCCATCAGTCAAGATTAGATAGAATCTCAGTGTTCTGCCTTCTCAGGGACCAAAAATGTAACATTAACTCCTTAACATTGACCTTGCTCCCAGGACCATGCCGTGGTAGTTTCTCGTGTGTTTCACTCCCATTCATAGCTAGAGGTCTGTTGAGCTGAAAAGAGGAAACATCAATGTGCACAGCAGTCACACCCTGGAACAGTCTGTCATATAAAATACCTCAGTTTTCTGTGTTCCTCATTCCCACCTCATTACATTTGTACTGGCGATGAATTTTAAGGGTCTGCCTTTGAGCTTAGAGGTGATTTTTTTCACATCTGGCCGGATTCTTATACCTCCATTGTGTACTTGAAAGGGTTAAGAATGGTAGGGACGGGAATGAGAGTTTGGCCCAATATCATGACTTATTTTCATACACGCTATTAAATGCAACAAAAGAGTTATATTTTAAGAAAATGTACCTTCTTCATATTCCATCCAAAATATGTTGTCTAGTATAAAGTTGATACTCAGTAGAACCAGGACGATGTAAATATCTATTTCTGATGTACCCAATGTGATCAAAAGCACACTGGGCTCAGAGTATGACCAGGGAGAAGGATTGGTTCTTTCCTCTATTTTCTTTCTTGAATTGTGCAACTATCCGTGAGTCACTTAACCCTTCTGTGCCTCAGTTTCTCTACCTCTAAAGGGGTGGGATGGTTCTCCAGCTCGATTGTTGTAGGGTGCTCGCATTTGAGCCTGTGCCAGGAGCCTCAGGTGACAGTGTCACATGCAGGACTGCTCGGGAGTGATGCAGTGGGAATTCAGTTCGCACTGGGCTCCGTCTGCTCAGGACCATGCTGTAGACACTCAGCTTCAAGCCCTGAAAAAGCAAAGGAAGCACTGGGTATAAAGTTTGCATAATTCCATGAAGCTTTAATTTTCTTTTTTGTTGTTGATTTAATAGGAAGGGTTTTATATATTCTGCTGTAAAATATGGACGTTAAGCAGGGACTTTTAAAAATACTGAAAGATCATGTTCTGATGGTGTGACGAGTTTCTTTGATGTTTTGCATAGATTTATGTTCTGCAGAAGATCCCTGCCTGACCTGTGAACCAGACTGATTTGTGTCTCATTATAAATTTGTAACGAATGATGCTGAACTTCCTGCTTCCCAGCAGCTTAACCCTGGCCATGAACTACCTGACCCCAGGGGAATGTCAGGAATCCCGAACCACTAGTGCCAAACGGTCACTTTGAAAAGTCCAGAGCATTTCTTTTATTGGTCAGAATAGAATAATTTGCCCCTTACTCTCATATGAGTGTTCTTGCACTTTAGAAAAATTTAAGGCTACTGTTTTTCAGCACCATTCTTGAGTCTTTTTTGCCTTTTAAAATAACTGTTACTTTCTTGTGAGATGGAATAAATCATAAAAAAGAGGAAAGCGGCTAGATTTTAAAAATGTAAAATGTTGACAGGTTCCATAAAAGCATTTTCATATAATTGTATCAAGGGAGCTTCCAATGATCACACACACACACACACACACACACACACACACACGTCAATGGCTAAGACTTGCTTATATTTTGCTGTATAGAAGTAGTCAGCATGTAATTGCCTTATGTACATAAAAAGGCTATTTATTAAGTTTTCGAATATTTATTAATCTGTATGTGTTTTAAAATAAAATAACTTATTTCTAGCTGAACACTCATTTTTGTTACCCTTTATTTGAAGTGTTTGTGTAGTCTCCATTTCCCTATCATCCTAATTCCTCAAATGTTCCCCATTTTCTTTGTAGAAATGAGTAGCACAGGTCTCCATCATGATGTAGAAAATGTCCACCTGTGCATATTTTAGCAAATCCAGGGAGTTCCCTGGTGCTGTAGTGGCTAGGCTTCAGTGCTCTCAACACTGCCGCCTGGGTTCGATTCCCAGCCAGGGAACTACCCCCACCCCCGCAAAAATAAAGCAAATCCATGATACGTGGACTTCACCAGACAGTGATTACCCTCTGATACAATTAAACGATATGAAAGAAAACCACCTAAAGAAAAATTGTCATCTGTTACCTTATCCTCGTGCTTCTGGCTGGCACCTATGGTAACAAAACCAAAACATGGGAGAGTTACTGGAGAACAATTTATGAGGAAACTATCTGACTTAGTGATACAGTAAGTCCTTACTTAATGTCACCAATAGGTTCTTGTAACTGTGGTGAAACGATGTATAATATAATGAAAACACTTTATCACAGGCTAATTGATACAAATGAGTTAAGTTCCTATCAACATTCAATGGAACAACATTGAACAAAAAGACATTATTTTAAAAAACACCATTTCAATAAGTCTTACACATCTGTGACAATGACAAAGCATTAGACAAAAGCTTTATTGAGGTGTAATGGACATACAATGACTGCACACATATAAAACATAGAATTTGGGAAGTTTTAATGTATATCATGATAGTACACAATGAAAGCATCACCATGAGTCAAGTCACTGCAAAATGTGTCAGCACGTGGGTGGTTAGAATATCAGAGCTGTTTTTCATCATTCTCTTTCATCAGAGATTAGCTTGCCAACCATCTTTCAATATTCAATGTAATTTCCTACTGGACACGTCCTCTAAAATGTGGCTGAGACCAACAATATTTCCAAACTTACCAATTGAAAGCTTATAATTAGAAGCTACATACCTACACCAAAACCAGAGTTGTCAGGGGCTGTGTAGTCCAGAACATGAGTCAAATGGGATTAGTCTGTAAAGAGCAAATTATATTCAGCATTTTCTGGTTCAATAAGCATACAAAATTCATTTTAGATTTACACCCAAAATGATTTTGTAGGAGGAACCAGGGAGGAATAGCCTAACAGTGGGTTTCCCGCGTAGCTCACGAAAAATAAATTTCCTCTCCACATGTCTTTTTTTTTTAATTCATTTTTATTGTTAGACTTATTGGGGTGACATCTGTTAGCAAGGATTACATAGGTTTCAGTCATACAGTTCTACAGTGCATTGTCGACTTGATCCACATGTCTTAAGATAGCCTTTGACCAGACCACAAACTCGCCCAAACAATGGCGTCTATTCCGAGATTCAGTTACTGAACCCCGACAGCCCTTGGTCGCCCCGCTCCCCAAAACGCGCCAACTGCGGACACCCACACGCCTCGCCCGCCCAGCCCCTTTCTAGCCCCGCCCCCAGCACTTGGCCCCGCCCCTTACGTCCCCACACGCCCCGTCTCCCTGGCCCGGCTCTAGCCCATCCCCCACCCTCCGCCTGGGAAAGAAACCGGAAGTCAACCCCAAGACGGGGATTTTTGTCGCCCCGCGCTGAGCGTGCGCGCCACCTCTTGCGTCACTCGGCCGCGCCCAGGCTCTCCTCGGCGGCGGTCCCTGGTACCCGCAGCCGCAGGGTTCGAAGGTTGTTCGGGCTAAGTTCCCCTCAGAGCTCCCCCATGGAGGAAACGGCGTTCACAGCTGCGGCCCCGGATGCTCTCACGTCCCACTGCACGGCGACGAAGGCGCTGGCCGCGCGAGCGCAGGAGGAAGCGGTCCGTGCGGCCTGAGCGAGGGCGTGAGCGGAGGTGACCTGAGCCGGCCTGCCAGCTGGGGTGAGGTCGCCGCTCTGACTTCCTTTCGGTCGGGCGCGAAGGGGTTCGCCCAGGGCGATGCTGCTCGGCTGGGGCCGGGACGTGTGCTTTATGGGCGCCTCTCTGTGCCCTGGGACAACGTGCATGGTCTGCCATGGAAGCGATTTTCTTCTAACTATCGTCGAGAAACCCCTCAGTGAACTGGTTGCCGTTAAGTCCCACGGAAACCTGGCTTGGCCCTGTCGGGGGCACGTGATCGTTAAGTTCCTCAAATAGTGAGTTTTGGAAGAGTGTTGCAGCGGAGATGTGTCAACTGCCAGTTGAACAAGCCTTAGGAGTCTGCTGCTTTAATTTCCTAACTTTTATAAAGTCACCGAACCCTCTTTCCCGCTCTGTACAACTGTACAAAACTCAATACACGTTTGTGTTTGTGTCTCTAATTTCTTTACTAGAGTTTTCAATCTGTTTAATACAAGAAGTTCTGTTCCTAGAAATTCTGTATATACCATGTGCCCAGTTAGTACCTGTTCTTTTAAGGAGTAAGAGGAAATACGAGATAACAGAGAACTTTGTTTCATGGATTTAGTAACCAAATTTTAATAATACTTAGTAACCATTAAGTCTTTTTGCCTATTCTGTATTTTCTTCTTTCCAGGCCAGAGCTACTCTGCCAGGGTTTAAAAGTTTAAATGACAATAAAAGGTATTATGTATGAGGAAATGAGAGTGAATAAGTCATCTCTACCTCTTCCGGCCTTTTTTTTAATAAGAGAGACCATATTAAAATTACATGTAAGTTAAAATTTTAATTAATAACTAATGTTGCTATAATATATTAGACTTAGGTTCTGTAGTAGTTATAAGTACAGTTTTTAAAAATAATTAGCCATGAGTGGTTGGGAAAAATCACAGCTGTGGAAATGAAGCAGAAGTAAAGACTTAAAAACTATATTTATTATGATATGGGCAGTACAGAAGTGGAGTCCAGTGGACCCTTGGGTTCCATTTTAGGCTTTGTAATTTGCAGGCCTTTGCATGCAACTTACCCTCTGAGAGGTTTGGTTTATTTACCTGTAAGAAGCGGGTAATGGCATTTTATTCTCCTTCCACGGGTTAGAAATAAAACATTATCAACAACCTGGAACAGAGCCCCCATAGGTGTTCAGTAAGTGGTAGCGATTTCTATTAGGGAGAATAATAAACAAGAATCATAGGAGCTTTTGGGCTATTTCTTCTGTATAAAAATACCTTGTTGTGGCATCCTACCTACCCTTCCTCACTCAGTGTCAGCCACAGTGGCCTTTATTTTCTTAGAAGACTGCATGCCTGCTCAGACCTCAGTGCCTTTGCATCTTTCTCTGCTTTGTTCTTTTCCCTTCTCATTCAATCCTTTGCTCAATGTTACCTTCTCCACATGACCTCCTAACCAACCTAGTTAAAATAGAAGCCCCTCAATCCACAGGTTTTTAAGCATAGTTTTATATGATGATCCTATCTTTTGCCATAATTGGAAGATACATAATTAGATTAGTGGTAAATGTGAATAGTACATATCTTTATTTTCAAGAGGAATGAAGAAAACATTATTCCTTTACGATAAGAGAAATGTAGTGAAAGTTTGAATTGTGTAAGAGCCATGTAGTGAAAGTTTGAATTGTGTAAGAGCCGTCATGATCATTCTATGAAAATCTCATTTTGTTTTGCATTGTTTAGATTTGAAGACTGCATCATCCTGCCTCCAGCATCGTCTGTTTCTCTGGCCTGTGGTCAATGTGATTCACAGGGACTTCTTAAGTAACAAACGAAATGAGCCCAGGGCGTGGAAAATATGACTTTTATATTGGTCTGGGATTGGCTATGAGTTCCAGCATTTTCATTGGAGGCAGTTTCATTTTGAAAAAAAAAGGCCTTCTGCGACTTGCCAGGAAAGGCTCCATGCGAGCAGGTAGGTTATGCCGAAGGTGACTTTGAAATGCCATCAGTGTGTGCTTATGTACTCAGGTTCTTGGACTTCAGAAGCCCATATCTTCATTCTTAGCATATTCAAAACTCTGAACTGTGCAAGAGTTGTAAACGTTTATAGAGAATCAAACAGCAGTTTTTTAACAAGAAAATATCAAAAGAAGTTAATTGCTCAGTTCCACAGTTAGTACCAAAGTGGGAGCAGGGACTGATGCCCATCCAGCATCCAGCGTTTTCTCTACATTTTGGTGTGTGCAGAGAAGGAAGACGAATCTACGACTAGAACCAGAATCTTATTGGAGGCTAGGGTCTTTGGTCCATGAGAGTAGGCATTTGACTTTTCCCTTAGACATTTTTCCTGATGATCTCAAAGGCAGGAAGGAAAGAGGGGGCTTACCTGGGCTGAAGTGTCCTCAGTTTGGTGAACTTCTGGAAGGCAGAGCATGTTGTTCCCTAGAAACTGCTGATGAGGCAGGAGACCCCGGGTAGTGGATGTGCGTAGACCCTGCTCTGATGTCATCTGGTGCACTCATGACAGCTCCCAGCGTTATGTCATTGCATTCTGGTCATTTTTCCATCATTCAGCCTTCTCCTTTTCTGTCCATGTCTGTGGCTAAACGTAATGAAGCAATCTTTACACAGTAGCCTCTGTTAAGAGTTTAGCGGACAGAGGAGGAAGCATTGGCATATACTGCTTGAACAAATATATTTATTCCTCATTGTCCATGATGGGTATGCTTGTCAGAGGGTTTATTTGCATGGGCTTTATCTTTTGGACAATGGCTTAAGTACCAATGGCTTGATTTTATTAGTTTGGTTGGGAGGAAAGTCAAGTAAACTAGCAGGATGAGCATCCTGGCAGCTCCAGGCAGTGAGCAGTGCTCAGTCTTTTCATGTCTAGTCAGTATTGGACCCCTTTCTCTAAGGTTACTACATCATAAGTGAGCTCATGGCTTCTTTGCTTTTAGACTAATTCATTTGAACTCAGGCTACTTCTTATTAGTTTATTTCTTTATTATAGCTGAGTTCACAGAACAAAAGAAGTATGAACTGAATATACGGATTGATTGAATTCCTTCTCTCAACATTACAAACCTAGACATTTTTAACATTCTCTTGATCCTCACATCCTCCTTTCGGATACAATCATAAAAATATTCTCTAAGAAAACTTTCCCTGAGACAGTCATGATGAAACTTTGATTCAGAGTAGTAATAATCAAATGAGATATTTTTAAAATCTTCCATTACTAATAGCTGTTATAAATTTATAGGACTCTGATAATCTTCCAAAGAAATGAAATATTGTTTTTGTTCACAGGTCAAGGTGGCCATGCTTACCTTAAAGAATGGTTGTGGTGGGCTGGACTGCTATCAAGTATGTATCAACAACATGTCAAGAAAACATTATAGTTGTATATTGAAATAATTGCATATGCTATTAGAGCTTCACATTACTAGCAAATTTTAAGTTTAAAAGTTTAAATACATCCTATTTTTCAATGAACAAAACCCAAAATATGTAAAATTTAAGCCTGTAAAAGTCATTTAGCAATTTAATAGCTTATTCAGTTTGGGGACAATTTTTTAACCTTTATGATTAAGACATGTCTGATAGACTTGGGTGCTTTTTCAAATTGTGCTTGGTTTGAGAAGATAATTTTGAGAGCAAAAGATGATAGAAAACATCCTGGTTTTCATTCCTCCTTTTCTTTGGTTTTCATTCCTCGTAAGACTGCCATGCTTACATGGATGATTACCTTTAAGAAGATCCATAAAAAAATGATCCTTAAGACACCAAACCTTCAAAGTAGTTAGGATTATATTATGTAAATGTTGTAAGCTTAAGAGACTGATTTAACTGTTCATTCAACAAATACTATCTTTCATATGCCAGGTATTTGTTCTAGGTGCTGGAGACACACTAGTCAAACAGAGAAAAATCTTTACCCACGAGACTTACCATTCTAGATGGAAGACAGTTAAGATAAATGTGTGTGTTAGTGATAAATGCTGACATTTGCTAGGAGTAAAGTAGGGAAGGGATGTGAAATGAAGGACAAGAGAACTTTACATTTCAGGAAGGAAAACTTGAAATGCATTTGGTCTCTTTTCCCTCACCAGTGTAAGTTTGAGGATAGCTGTTGTCTTAGTTGTGCCCTCTGTTGTATCTCCTGATCCTAGGAAGGCACCGGGCACATAGTGGGTACCCAAGGATATCTTTGTTTTTGTTTTGGCGGGGGGGGGGGGGGGGGGTAGTTCCCTGGCAGGGATTCAAATTCAGGCCGCGGTGTTGAGCGTGCCGAAGCCTAGCCACTACACCACCAGGGAACCCCCTCAAGGATATCTTTGAATGTAAGAGGGGGATTTTTTTTAAAAGCCAGTGAAAAAGACTGGGAGAAGTGCTTTCACATCAGTTTTAGCTGCTTTTAACTAATTAGTTTGTCGTCATAGGATATAAATAATTATTACAGCTTATTTAAAAACCCTATATGTAAGCATAAATTAAATCTCTTCAATTAAAATTGTAGATACATTTTGTTTCTAACTGGTTTGGACTGTGTTCTAATGTTGGTAATTTGTAGGAGAACCCTTATGAGTAGATGGGAAGAAGATGGAAATTACTATAGAAATAGTATATATAAATATGTGTGTAAATGACATGCAGGCATTTAGATGTTTCTGTCTGAGCGTTTTCTTTTATTGTCCATCTCCAAGTGGGAGCCGGTGAGGTGGCCAACTTCGCTGCGTATGCCTTTGCACCAGCCACCCTAGTGACTCCGCTCGGAGCTCTCAGCGTCCTCGTCAGGTAAGGACACTACGTGTCACGTGTGCAAACAGCAATCAGCATTTTAGCCCGTGAAGCATTCAGCACCATCAAATTACACACGTTCAGCATAATTCACATTTAAACAACCTTGAGAACTTTTTTAAGGCTATGTTGTGTTGTAACTGGCTTTTCAAAAGTTATTTTCTGTGCCTACATAGGCTAGCTGTCAGTTTGTCTTGCTTGTATTCAGAGCCAGGAGTACTTCGACTTTGACTTCAGTCTTTTAAAATTCCAAGTTGCACTTGTCACAGCATTTATCATTTGACATATGCACTTGCTGATGAATAGATTCTCTGTGCTTACTACAGAAAACTACTGATTGGGGCTGGGTTATATGCCTCTGAAGACTGGTCTGGGGCGGGGCCTGGTTTGGAAGGAGCAGTCCAAGATTGGCCCTGTTTCTGTTTTTTAATGATTGGCCCAAACAACTATGCCTATATTGAAGTCTGGATTTTGGTTTCTAGTCCCAAAGCTGATTGATTGATAAGTGTATCATGCAGTTGAGATACATAGATACACACACAAATATATATTTGATTTATATATAAAATTAATTTACATATAAATATAAATCAATATTATACGTAAATTATGAGGCCTATCTGGAAAAAAATCCAACCATAAATGCCTCTGGTTTTCATATGACATGGCTGGATACTTTCCAGACAGCCCTTGTATATAATTTTTCATGACAGTATGTAAGGATATATTATGATTATGGTACATGTCTTTTATCCTTAATTTTCTCTATATTATACCATTATTATAGGTTTATACTATTTACTTTGTACTTGGGTAAAGCTAGCTATAACATATTAAAACATAATTTCATTAATGAGCAAATTGTATAGTTAAATGAACATGAACATATACGAAGAATGTATCAATAGATAGGGATAAATTAAAGTTGAGCAAATTTTAAGCATTGGTTTTGGACAGACTCTTAATTAGGATATAAATTTGTACCATAGCTCCATTTATTATAAGTTTCATATTTCCTACAGTAGAAAGATGGTAACTCTTCTAGTTAATGTATGATGAAGCACGTGGTTCCCTGGAAGCTTTCGTGTTATGATTGAATATCTTTCCCTTACCTTGATTGAGAGCCAGAACCTTGTAAGCTCAGTGTTTTGAGTCTGAGTTCCGTAATTTAAAAATCTGAGTCAAAAATGAGAAAAGCGGCTGGTTATTTGTTCTTTTCCACCTTCTGCCCATTGTAGTGCCATTCTTTCTTCATACTTTCTAAGTGAAAGACTTAATCTTCATGGAAAGATTGGATGTCTGCTGAGTGTTCTGGGATCTACTGTCATGGTCATCCATGCACCAAAGGAGGAGGAGATAGAGACTTTGAACGAAATGTCTCATAAGCTCGGGGATCCAGGTAAGAAAAGGAAAGGCCCAACTGGTGTTCCTGTAGTTCCCTTTTTAACTTTGCGTTTATTTTTATCAAATCTATCCATATGGAGAAGCAGGCAGTCTACATGGCCCAGCAATTCCCAGATGTCCAGTCCAGTGTGACTGCCACGTACCTGGTGGTGTCCATCAGATCCCAGAGAGCCCTAGTCATACTCAAGTCTTTGTATATAGCAGGCGTGTCCAATCTTTTGGCTTCCCTGGGCCACATTGGGAGAATTGTCTTGAGCCACACATAAAATACACTAACACTAATGATAGCTAGTGAGCTACAAAAAAAGGTCCATGCATCATTTTCATAATGTTTTAAAGTTTATGAATTTATGTTGGGTGCATTGAAAGCTGTGTGGCCCATCGGCCACAGTTGGATAAGCTTGGTGTAGTCTTCCGTAGCAGGATTATTTGTGGGCCTCTTTCTGTGATCTGTTTTTTTTGTTTTTAGTCATTCAGTTTTGTCTATTGACAGTTTCAATGAGTGATGGCCTTAAGAGAATATTAACAAGTGTAAAGGTTTTAAGTGATATTTTCTTCCCTCAGAATTTAAATTTCTTTAGCAGGCAGAGAAGAGTGTAAGAGGTCACCTCCAACCTCAAGGGCTGTTTCCAGCCTTGTCGGGGCTACTTACTTTCCATTTGTCCTTTATTCTTGGTCACAGACCTGCAGACTCCACTGGTAGCCTGGAGTGTTTGCTTGGACCCTGCACCTCGGAGAGCTGTGAATGCAGGGTCTGTCTCAGCCCCTGGCCTCTTCACCAGGCTGTCCTCATGACTCTCCTGCCCACAAACACCTAACTTAGTCTCCTGAAATTTCCATGAGCCCCAGGTCACCACCTTCTGCTGACCCTGGTGTTCAGCCTTCCTCCCTGCTCTAGAGATGACAGTTGTTCTGAGAGAAAAGCAGAGGTGTCTGCTGGCCTCTCTAGCATCTCTAATGGCCATTTTGCCCACTCTGGTATTTCATGGTTGTCTCTCTGAGGATATTAGTGATCATTTTTGTTTTTGTGGGTCTGTTTTGAAGTTTTCCTCTGTCTACATGTTAGCAATGGCTTGACTTTTTTCTGTTTGTTTTGGCGCCTGCCCTGCTAATCCTCAGCTGCCTTCTGGAAGTCTGGCTGGTCAGATCCCCAGCCCAGTCTCCTACCTGGCTACTGGCATCCTGGGGGCTGAGTGGAGAACAGAAGTTAAATGTCACAGACACATGCTTGACCCAGCCCTTCAGTGTGGTACCCACAATACTCAGCTGGCCCAGTGTCCCGCAGCTCACTGGGGTGGGGAACTGGGCAGGGATTTGGGGGTCTCATTGTCTCTTGTCTCCCCTCTACCCTACTTGTCTCCCCTCTACCCTACTTCCAGAAGTATTTTGTATCTCTAGAGTGTTCATTGTTGCAAACTGAGTCACTTTCTTATCACTGCTGATGTGGGAGTCAGCTTTCCTAGATCTGCTTTATCAATTATTAGTCTTCTGCTTTCTGGCTTCCATACTGTTTTCTGTCATCTCCTGATCTGCTATATATTTGACTAGCAGAGTAAATGCATGGGACATTCATGCCTCAGTTTTCCATCTTAAAATGAAGATGACAGTATGTCTGCAGCTACAAGGTGGTTGGTGAAGGTTAAATGAGTTAATCAGTGGAGATGGCTGAGACATCCCTGACTCACCAAGCCACAGTCATTAGCTGTCATCATGCTGGGCTCAAGTCAAGCTAGAACCCAACAGTAGTTTCCAAGTTGTCTTTTTTTTATTACTCTTTACCCCCACAGGGTAAATATTTCAAGTTTACTCCTTTTAGAACAAACTTGATTTCTAACTCCTCTTCATTCTTAGCATCTATAAATTGTGGAGCATTCAAGGTCACCTCATGGTTTCTGTCCACTGGTTTCTGACTGCCCCTGTCCTTGGAGTTAGAACACTCCAGTGGGAAGTAGTGTGCTATTAATATTTCTAGAATGGATGACTGTGGATTGGCTGAGTGTGTTTTCGTTGATGTTGGTGGTTTACCAGTTTCTGGACATGAAGCACAGGCACTTGTGAGCGTGCTCCTGCTGGGGCAGCAGAAGGCTGTCTTCTATTTTAGGGCCACTCTTTTCTCCTTCCTATTGAATTAAAAGCTTTTTTTTTTATTGTTTTCTTTCAGTATTCAAACATTTGACTAAATACAACTTGTCTTTGCCCCCTGCAGGATTTCTGGTCTTTGCAACACTTGTCGTCATTGTGTCCTTGATACTCATCTTCGTGGTGGGACCTCGCCATGGACAGACGAACATCCTCGTGTACATAACAGTCTGCTCTGTGATCGGGGCGTTGTCGGTCTCCTGCGTGAAGGGCCTGGGCATTGCCATCAAAGAACTGCTTGCTGGCAAGCCCGTGCTGCGCCAGCCCCTGGCCTGGAGCCTGCTGCTGGGCCTCGTGGTCTGTGTGAGCACGCAGATCAACTACCTGAACCGGGCCCTGGACATATTCAACACTTCCATCGTGACTCCGATATACTACGTCTTCTTTACGACGTCAGTTTTAACATGCTCAGCTATTCTTTTTAAGGAGTGGCAAAATATGCCTGTTGATGATGTCATTGGTACTTTGAGTGGCTTCTTTACAATCATTGTGGGAATATTCTTGTTGCATGCCTTTAAGGATGTCAACTTTAGTCTAGCAAGTCTTCCTCTGTCTTTTCGAAAAGATGAAAAAGCAGTGAATGGCAATCTCACTAACATGTATGAGGTTCTTAGTGACAATGAAGAAAGTTTAACCTGTGGAATTGAACAGCACACTGGTGAAAATATCTCCCGAAGAAATGGGAATCTGACAGCTTTTTGAGAGAGCAGAAATTCAAAGGTAAATCTGTAATTGTTGTTACAAAGTGAATTTGAATATCAGAATGTGTCTGGAAACGCACTCTTCTCAAATAATGTTCTCTAGAGACAATCTTTTTTAAAGTTTCACTAATTTGGACCAAGAGATTACTTTTCTTATATTTAAATGACGGTAGCTCACTAAAATGACCTCAGACCTGGCCAATTTTTGTTAACATTGTATTACTGTTGTAGTGGTATTTAAAGTTTTCCCGCATCAAATCTAAATGCACTAATGACAGTTTTAAGTCTATAAAAATGCTTTCTTTTTTTCATTGATGATGAAAGTCTGAAATGTACATCTGTCATTTCCATTCTCTCAGTCCCTGACTATTTTAAGACTTTTTGATTTAGTAAAGAAAAAAAGCCATCCCAATAATTATTCTTTGATTTATCTTACACACAAAAATGACTCCTGTTTAATTTTGAAATGTTAAAGAAAATTCTAAATTATTAACTGACGGAAACGTGTTTACAAAACAAAAGGTAGAAAATCACCTCACAGAAGTATTTCTCAGGCTGTGTGACTTGTCCCCGATAGCCTTCTAGGCACTTTGTTAAACCAGTATGTCCTGCACCTGTCGGGCTGCCTGGCCAGTTTTAGTCTTCAGTTCCTCTAATCCCTTGATCTCTGGAATCTTATTCATTTTACATCAGCTCTTGTACTTTTCAATATATTTTTATAATGAGTTATATTGTCATTTAGATCTAAACAACTCTGGGAAATAAAGTCAGAAGACTAGGGTAATTTTTAAAATTTAGTTCCTGTTATAATAAAAAGACAAATTGAAACAAAGTTCTTTCTAAGTCTGAATGCTTAGAACAAACTTAAGGTGTTTATAAAATCTGGTTTCTTTGTACCAAGTATTTTACTTTGCTTGATAGTTCATTTGGACCACTATATATTTCAGTCTTTTAAAAACATCAATGAAAAAAGTTTATGGAAAATTTCAAACATATGCAAAAAAGTTAGGATAGTATAATGAATTCCACCCAGCTTCAGAACCTGTCATTGTAGCAGTTAATTGGCCTTAAAGTTACCCAATGCCCCCTTGGGTAAAGGAAGGACACAGGCATGTGCCCGCTCTGCTGCTCCTGTCCAGGGCCACACAGGTTGACTCTGCTATGTAACCAGCCACCGCCGACACCCCACTGTTTTGTGGGGCGCCATGGGGCAGAGCATCCAGTGATGACAGCACCAACACCCCACACAGCTCTCTCTACTTATCAGGGAAGAGCTGGCCATCTCCAGGTTTCTTGAAGTCCCCCTTTCCCAATGTTTTATTATTAATCAACAGGGAGCCTTTTTAGACTTTTTTTTTCCTAATGGCCTCCCCATATAATTTTAATACAACAGATACACTGTATATTTGTTTATGTACTGTGTCTAAATCTGTACTTTGTACATAATAGAGTAAGAACCAATTTTCACCCCTTTGGGTGTGATATTGCCCTCACTGAGAATGCAGAGATTAATAATAATAAATTCTTAATTACTTAACATCGTACAGCTCTTGTCTCGTACATAAGTGTTTACTGCATGTTACTTGGTTTATAGTTCTTTCAGAATTCAGTGATAGGAGTTAAATTTAGTCATGGCAGTAATTTTTCATCATATTCTGTACTCTCAGTCTAGGGTGAGAACAGATACTACCTCTTATCTGTGGCAGAGTACTGGCCCCAGAATCATCAGTGCATATTCAAAAAAGCAAAAGTTCTAGATAACTCTGAAGAAGTTCCATTTCTTGGAACATTACTTGGGTAAGATGGTACAGTGAAACAGTTCCCCCTTCATTTTCCATAGTGTATATCATGCTCCTGGACTTCTGTGTTTTGTTTCCAAAGCCACATGGAAGTTACCCCTAAGGTGACCTTGTCTGTTCTCCAAGCCTGTGGGTATCCGAGACGCAGACCTGCTGGGCCCAGTCTGTGCGTCAGAAAAGCAGACAGAGCACCGTGTCTGAGCCAGGACACACAGGGTCCCAGTGAGTGAGCACAGAGACGTTTCATTAGTTTATTTCTATAACCTTAAATCATCCCTCACAAATTAGATTTCGTTAACAACTGGATTTAGTAGAAACAGGAATCAAGTTCACTATTTTCTGAAACTGACACAAAAAAAGGGATGGGCACAATGACTCAGAATTTATAAAGGACCTTCAGAAAAAATCCCTGAACAGAAGCTAAATGATCATTAAGATTAATTCTAATTAGCAATGGATTTTAATACAATTACCTGGTATTAAGTTTCTTGCTTAAGTTCATAAATCTTTCCCTAAACGTTACTGACTCTTTGCTAAGGGATAAATGGATGAACTCAGCAGCACTTTTAAGACATAGCTGGCTATTGGAACATTCCATAGAAAAGTGGAAAATAACTTTGTAAGAACATGATGGCAACAATCAGCCAATAGTCTCAGACTTTAATTACCAAAAGCGTATACCACTTTAGTCTAGAAAAATAAGTCAACTTTACAAAATTAAGCTTTTAGATTGAAAAGCACCCCCTTTAACAGGCACAGAGATACTGAAAAATAGCCCCTAAAAATCACAATAACTTGTGTATGAAAACAAAAGCATGCACTATAGCTATGAAACACGATCAGCACTGGAACTGCAAAAGCACAGCCTCAGCTGCTGGCCAGGGACTGGTGAATCGGGGGCTGAAAGCAGCGGACGTGCTCCACAGGTGTGCTCTCACCATCGCCCGACTTCAGGTACTTGTCCAAGATGGTGATTATCTCATCATTTAGAATCTGGAACTTGCGAATTCTCTCCACCATCTTCTTCAAAGGCTACAACAGTTAAAATGGCAGGATTTTCATATTTCCTCAGAAAAACTAGCAACTATTGACACACATACCATCTCTAATACAACTAGTAGAACAATGAATATATATTGCATTTAAACGCATTTCTCTGTAGGTGTCATGCTACTAACTAGACTTTCTCAGTTTTTCAACTTATAGACCTATTCAACAAACAGGTATTAAGAACCTATGGTATGCTAAAAGCTGGAAATTTAAAAGTTTAAATAATACAGTTAGTGGGGAAACACCAGTAATCTAACGTAGTACAAGTTCCAGAATGCCAGCACGGTGGACCAGATGCTTTGACAGAGCATCCTGCTGTAACAGAACCAGGTAAAGAACACACACACACAGAGAGAAAAAATTTAAAAGCACTGATGGTTCTGCCCATGCAGGAAGTAAAGCAGAAGCCAAGACTTCCTCAGGGACAGATGCCAACAGCAGCAGTGGGACAAGGAGACAACCTGGGCTCTAAGAAAGCTAGACTACACCCAGACACTCCCCATGATGCCAGGACCATCCAATTAGACTAAACTGCCAAGTTGGGAACAGCCCCTAGAAATGAGAAGTAAATGACAATCTTGGAAGAAAAGCAATCCAAACAAAGTTCAATCAAATGAGGGGTTCCCTGGTGGCGTAGCGGCTAGGCTTTGGCACTCTCAACACTGGCCTAGGTTAGATTCCCAGCCAGGGAACCACCAAAAAAAAAAAAAAAAATTGGTTCAAACGAGCTGGCACACAGAACATCCAATACACAAGGAAGCATTTCAGAGTCTTAGATGCGTTGGAGGCCTTAGGTTACTAGAATTAAAATAGACTATAAAATACATGAAATGTGTAAAGAAAAAAAATAAAAATTCAATGAGAATTATAAAATTTCCAGTTACCACCAAGATGTGAAGAACCAAACCAAACTTTTAAATAAACTGATGATTTCTAAAGACCACACCGCAGTGAACTAGTTAAGTGAAGAAAGTACTCTGGGTGTAGCCCAGCAAGGCAAGAACACAGAGGTCTGGAGACAGAGCAGCCCCTCAAAGATGCCCATCCCTGGAACCTGTGAACGTGTGACCTTCTATGGCAAAAAGGACTTGGCAGATTTACTTTAAAACGGGGAGCATCCCCTGGACTATCCAGAGGACACTGTCTGATCTGAGCAGAGGACATCCTCCAGCTGGAGGCAAGACAGACAGCACAAAGGATGGCTGAAAGATGAGACGTGGGAGCTGGCCTTGACCGGGCTGGGCCGGAGGACCAAGTAAAAAGGGATGTAGGCTAATGAGCCAGCAAGAAGATGGTGACCCCGCTCCTCTAGGTGTAGGGAACTGAATCCAGCCAGCCACCTGCCAAGGCTTAGAAGCAGATCCATCCCCAGAGGCTCCAGGAGGGAGCACAGCCCCACAGACACTGAGTTTGGTCTGGAGACTAAAAAGAGGACCAGCTGAGCCAGGCTGTCCCCAGACTTCTGGCCTATAGAACTGTGAGACAGTAGGCGGGCACTGTTTTAAACCACAAAGTTGGTGGCACCTTGTTATGGTAGTTAGAGAAACTAATACGACAGGGCAAAGGGTAAGGAGACCAGAAGAAAGTCTAATGTCTACCTGCAGTCACAAAAGCAGAGAATAGAAGACTGAAATGTTTAAAAAGGTAATTGCTGAGAATTTACTTTCTAGAATTTCACTACAAAGAATCCAGCCCCCCCCCCCCCCCCCATCACACTGATTACCATGAAGGGAGCCTGGAACAGTGTGCAATGACCCGGAACAGCAGCGCTAGAATATGAAGAGCATAAACACGGAGCCCTTCGTGTTTTCACTGCAGACTGCTTTACCTCCCACTCAAGTTTAGAGTCGTTGTGAGAATGAAAGCAAGCTGCAGCTGGTGGCACGTTAGGTCTCCGGGATTCCCAGAGAAATAAATAGAAGTACGCTTTTTTGTGAAACTTCTACATACCACATTCTTGATAATCTCATCTTTGCCGTCATGTTTCTGGACTTTGAGTAAATGGTAGCAGAAATCCAGCACAGCAAAACGCCGCTGCTGCCCAAGGAGGACGATGACCATGCAGCCAGCCCAGTGGAGCCCGTCGCCGAAGCACTGCCTGAGACCAGGAGCGACAAACACAAGGCGCCATCAATACAGCATGACCACGGTGCCAAGGCAGCCAGGGAGGGAACGGTGGAGCCGCTGGTGTGTGTGGGTCCCTTTAGCACTGTGTCCTAACCCATTTCTACATCGTGGGCCCTCCACGAGGAAGGACTTCCTGAAGCTGTGGACCTGTTTGGGGAAGTGCACAGTTTCTATGGGGCCAGGCTCCCCAAATCCGAGCCTTGCCAGCTACTGCACATCAAGTGAGAACCTCTAAGTAAGTGCCTTTAAAGCAGCTCAGCAAACTTCTAGCGCATTCTCAGAGGAATGCAGTCTCCTGTGTCAACCAAACACCAGCTTCCGCTCCCACCTCCCTATGCACTGAGCGTCACTTACTCGACCGTAAACTCGTGTGTCCCCACAGGAATGCAGTAGACGAACTGCATGGCGCTCCACAGCCTGTGAAACTCGACACACTCGTCCACGTGCATGACTCCGTTGCTGGGCAGCGGCCCGCGCCAAATGGGGTCGTCCAGAAAGGTCCGGATCCGAGTGAGGATGACTTCAAACATGGACAGGCCACAGCACAGACGCTCCTTCGTCAGCAGGTCCCCTTCTCTGGCTATTGCAATTTGCTGTAGAAAGGACGGAATGTTACATGGGCAAGGCAAGATGCCTGGAGCGCTGGTCAAACTACTCCACTTTGGTTTCCGACTTCCTGGGAAATTATCTCAGCTTGCAGAAGAGGATTTTCACAAATAAGCATCAACAAAACGTCAGCTACTACCTGTAGGTCTTATAAGACTGACTATCATTCACAGCCAAGGCGAGCTGTTAAGTGCCACCGTCCTTAACCAGGAGTGATTTTGCCCTTAAGGAACATTTGTCAACGTGTGGACACATTTTTGGTTTTCACAGCTTGGGGTGGTGGGTCTAGTGGCATCTAGTGAACAGAGGCCAGGTAAACTGCTAAACATCCTACAGTGCATAGGAAAGCCCTGACAACAAAGAATTCTCTGGTCCACCATGGTGACAGTGCCGTGGCTGAGAAACCCAGACATACCGGAGTTGATACAGAAATGTGGAGCTCCACCCTGACACCTGGCGTCCTGTCCAACACTCCACATTCTGTTCCTAAACACCTATGGAAATGCCTTCTTCGTGAAGGGATGGACAGCAAAAACGGGTGACGTGTACTGCACGTATCTTACATGCCAGGGGATGTTCTGAGCACTCTGCCCATGTTAGCTCATTCAAACTTCCCAGCCATCCTATAACGAGATACTGTCATGAACCCGACTGAGAGAGTGGGGCCCGGGGCCTGTCAACCTCACGGAGCCACCTGGTCTGGCCTTTCCCGGAGCCTGTGCCCCGAGCCCCAGCCCGTCTGTGGGAGGACGCGGATGCCCAGCTCACAAGCAGCAGCTGTCACAATGTCATTACCTGCGGGGTCCCCAGTCTTTCGATGAGAGGGACGAGGTGCAGTGGGGCGTACTTTGATTCCAGTCTTTTCATTTTGGCATCAAGTCTCTCTCCTTCTGCAGTGGAAAAAGTATTTTATACTCTGTATTTTGTATGAGAAATGATTGCAGAAGTTTCATTTTATCAAAACAAAGGATTTTTAAGTTGACAGTATATATACTTTTATAGAACTAGCTCAGTTTACTTTAATTCAAATCGACAGAAGTGATTTTCTGTTCAATATTCACTTTTCAAAACTTACTGAAAATCCCAAATGTAATCAAGAGCAGGGGGCCTCTGCATCCACCTGCTGCCACAACTGCGGCCCCAGCTGCCCAGCACCCTGACCCCATGCTAGTACGTCACTCCAGCCCTAATGTTTCCAATATTCACTCAACTATATTGCGCTTCCAACTACCCTCAGTACGACTGAACAGACGCCAAACTCAACAGTGGCCTTTGACTGTGGGGGACACAGACGGTGCCAGAGTGCTGCGAAGGGCAGTCTGGACCCCGTGGTCACAGGAACACAGGCTCACCTTTCACGTGGACCCTCGGCAAGATGTTCTGGAAAGGGGCCGCGTGCAGTAGGTCACACACTTCCTCTAACGACTAGAACAGAGGAAGACAAGATAGTGTCGGGCGGGCAGAAATACGGTGCTGAAAACAAGACAACGTGGGCCTGACCTGCGCAGGGTTGAGCCCGCGTAATGTCCAGGCTTGGGTCGGCGCCCCTCGGCACGCACTGTTCCAGGGTCAGCTGTTCACCTTTCCGTTCAGTGTAAAATAAGTGCTCTAAGCAGGACTTTCGGGGACGATGGGCACATTCCTTGTTCTCCCGTGAAGGTCGCCACCAGCAGGTGGCTGTTCAATACTTGGAATGTGGCCAGTACCACTAAGGAACTGAGTTGTTAATTCAGTTTTAGTTTATTAATTTAATGTAAACATAGACCTGAGTAAAACCAGCACTGAATTGTGGCCTGTTTTCCAGGATTCCAGGCATGGCAGCGCCCCTCACCCTATGGCAGAATGGGGGGAAGGGGGGCGCTTCCTATAAACCACGGACAAAGTTCCCAGCTGTCGCTGAACCTGTTCTTGCACACCAACTCCTTTAAAAGGGGAAGGAGAACCCTACACACCCCCATCTTTCAGAATAACGTCACACGGAAAGAGTTTACCTCCAATATCACAACATGCAGAGCCCCTAAAAACCCACCGTGAACCCAAGAGCAGGGTAGCCTTCAGAGGGGTGTTTTCAAACCTGGGAAGGGCCCCTAAGACTGAGTTCCCACAGGGCAGGCCAAGACAATCACACCCACAGCGGTGACGCAAGTCCTGGAACACACTGGGAACAGAAAGGACACGGAGGGAGGGCTCTGCAGGTGCAACAGGGGCCTGTCAGTCAGCGATGCCACCCCAAAGGGCCATCCTGCCGTGCTGCCTCCGGGTGCCACTGCCTGTTAGCTCACATTTCTGCCCCCAAACCACACCAGAAAGAAAGAAAGAAGGGCTATAAAAACAAACCTTCAAAACAAATGCACAACCTAAAACTATCCTAAAACAAAAAGTTAAACACATGCATAAGCTAAAAAAAAAACTCCATTACCAAAATTTCCAGGTTGGGTTTAGGGAGCAGCATTTAAAAAGCAAAATGAAACCTTCAGAAGGCTGGAAGGCGTATGTACCCAGCGCGCAGCTTCAGAGTCAGATCAACATTTGGGGTTACTGAACCCAATCCTGGTGCCAGCACTGCATGGCCTCATTCAACAGGCCTGGGAGCCCCCTGACATGCTCGGTGACCCCACTTCTACAGGGTTGTAACAACTAAAAGGACACATTCACCCTGAACATCTCCATTTGCAGTAGCAGAAGCCTACAGACCGGAAAACACTTATTTAGCAGCTTCCTCGGAGAGAACAAATAACCACCAAGAAGAGATCTGTGTCTGGAGCCATCAGAGCAGCCCCTGGGTTCAAGGGCACTTGGGAGCAACCATCTGAGAGGCAGTGAGGACAGCACTGCCCACTCCCTCCCTGGTGGACTTACTGGGAAGCACAACCCCTTCCTTCCAAGGGCAAAAGCAGCACCCCAGAATTCCAATCTGGGGTCGGGCCTGGGGACAGGTCTGCCCAACACCGAAAACGTGGCTTGCTACCACCCTCACCAGGTGCACTGACAGAAGCGGGCAGGACTTCTTTAAAAAGATACAAAAACTGGGAGGTTCCCTGGTGGTGCAGTGGCTAGGCTTCAGCACCCTCAACGCCACCGCCTGGGTTTGATTCCCAGCCAGGGAACCACCAAAAAAAAAAAAAAAGAAAGTGCTCACCATAAAAAAAAGACTACATTTAAATGAGCAGTGTCAGCTTCTCAAAAATCATCCCCATCAAAGTAAAAAGACAAGCCACCAACAGGAAGACGCATTTATAGTAAGTGTAACAGACAAAGGGCAGACAAAGAACTTGTACTAACAAGACTGTGGAAAGTGGGCAACAGACACAAACAGCATTTAACAGGACAGGAAGCAACACACGCAGATGCCGCCTCCTTAGTCAGGAGGGACAGGCAGAGTAAGGCCAGTGATTCTCCAAAACTATCAGATGACACGATTCACAAGGCTCAAAGGGACAGAGCTGGTGGTGAAACCAGAGGTCCCACTGTATTTCTCAGGGGTGCGCTGCTGTCCCTACAGTGGTCGTGGAATGACTTAAAAGTAACCCAATCAAGATGCAGTACAATTTAAAAACCAGTTTCATGCCCACACAATGAACCGCACTGCGTTTTTGTTTCTCAAAATGGGACAAACCCAAATTAAAGTCAATAGTCACCAAAAAAGGGTGCTTTACGACACTTGCTGCCTATACCCCCCATTTACTAACTCCAGTAAATCAAGCCTCTAAAATCGCCTTCCTCTGTACCCTATGGGGCGTGACCCAGGCTGGGCTGGCCACTCACCAGGCTCTGCTCGATGAGCAGGCAGAAGAGCACAGCGTTGCCCACCTCCCGCAGGTTCTGGAAGCACACCGTCTTCAGCTCCGCGTACTCGACGATGTCCTTCAGCTGGTGGTGGAAGAACTCCAGGATGCCTGTGACAGCAGGGTAAGCGGCGGGGCTGGGAGTCAGCAGTCATGACACATTCTGACCCTGCCACCGGACCCACTATGGAGCCAGCCACAAGTCCCCAGACCCAAACATCTCTCTGCAACGGTGGTTTGTGCCGCACCTGGGCCCTGGGCCTCAGCCTCAAAGCTTCCCATCAACCCTGTATCTTCTGAGCAGGTGCCACAGGACAAGAGTAAATGGAGACCACATCACCATCTCAGCACAGGAAGGAAAGGTAGTTAGTAAAACTCAGTATCCCTCCACAGGCCCAGACGGGAATGTACAGTAGACCCTCAGGTAACCAGCACCATGGGACTGGTAAATGCCAGGTAAATGTAAGCAGACTCTCGGTTAACTGGAACGCGAGCCACCAGCACTCTCAAGCAGCCGGTTTGCTTGATTTCCGGTGGACAAGTCTACTGTACTTAATCTGACAGCAGACACGTACGAGAAACCCGCACACTGTCTCCTGGAGGCCCTGGACACCGGAAGAGGCGTGAAGAGACACGAGGCGTGAAAGCTGGACGGAAGTCAGCACTCCGTAACTAGATCTGTACATCGCAGGGCCTGGTCACGCAGGGCTGTTTTGGCTATTTGAGGTCTTCTGCATGCCCATCTATAAATTCTGGAGTCAGCTCGTGGGGTGTGACACGTTTGTGGGTCACAGTGGCTTTCAAATTCCTGGTGCCCACTCACCTAGCATGACTAATGGGTGCTGCCTCACCCCAGCACCACCTTGCCTACAGCAAGGACTCCGAAACACCTCCGTGCACACCTGCCCTCAGCTAAAAGGCTAGCTGGTTTGTCCCTCAGGAAGCCATCGGCTTGGGCTGGACTCTCTACTCGTCCCAGCCAAGAAAGCACATCCATTTTGATCAGGTCCGAGGGCTGATGCTGGCCCCACCCGCAGATCCCACTCACCGGGAGAGCCGTACTCGTGCCGGGGCAGGCGGCACACCTTGGGCATCACCTCCATCAGCGTCTTCACGTACTGCAGGATTGTGCCTTGCAGCTGCAGGACAGATAGGCTGCATCAGCCACCGGCCACAACTGTCCTAGAGGCTGTGGGCAGGGCTGGGCCTGCGCAGAGAGTCTTTACTAACACGCAAGGTGACAGGCAAGACCCAGAATCACTGGCTAGGAAAGGAGACCCCAACCATGGAAGGAAAGCAACCTCCACAAGGGTGACTTTGCAGGACTCAGTAAATGCACATTCTAAAACCCAACTCTCCGTTAAAGCAGCACATGGCAGGCAGGGAAGGCAGCTCTAAGTGGGTGATATCCTCCCAGGGAGCTTTCTGCATCCCTCTGAGGCATGGGTGCAGCTCCAGTGCTAGACTGTGTCACCCTGTGTGCATGCCACCTTCCAAGTTACCACATTTTGGGGCACAGGCCCCTGCTGGGCGTCCTGGCAGGCCTGAGTTGGCAAGGGATCATGGCCGTGTGAAGTGACCCCACTCCTCTACATGTGAATTAACTTTGATTCTGACCTATATAGTTGTAGATTTTGTGAAGTTCAAAGGGACTGTAGGAGCCTCTGATTTACAGTCAGTCAGAGGCTCAGGTGACAAGGAGACTTGCGAGTGGCATCTGGGGACCTGGGGGGCAGTCTTCGAGGACTGAGCCCTTGACCTGTGGGGTCTGATGCTGTGTGGGCAATGTCAGAATTGAGCTGGGTTTGGACACCTAGCTGGTGGCCGAGAAATGCTTGGAGGAATGGGACACCCCCCACATTGGAAGTGGGCGCAGAACGTTCACTGCGTGGGGGAAGCACGTCCCAGGGCACCCACCAGGCTCTTGACGACCTTGAGCAGCTCCTCCATGACCACCGCGATGCCCTGGTAGCCGAGCAGCCGGCAGATGACCTGGAAGTGAGGAGGCCCCACGAAGTTCCGGAAGCTGCCATAAATGCTGGAGTAGGCCAGGTTCAAGGCCTGGGGACAGAGGACACAGTGCTCAGTGGAACCTTCAGAGTTCTGGACGTGGTCCCTACGCACACACAAAGATGGAGAGTCACGGCACAGACGCACTCGACACACGGCCCAGGGGGAGTCCACAGGCTCATCAGACCTCCCTACTGGTATTTATGTCTTCCACCCGAAGACGTGAAAAGCAAGGTTGCTAAAACAAACAAATGAATAAACCATCTGGTTTTTCACCACTTATTAAACTGCCGTTCTACAGATGCCATTTGGGAGTCCTGGAGGAGTGAGAAATGACTACATCAGCACCTCGCTGCTAGCACGGAGCTGCCCGAGGGTCTCGGGGGAACCCTGCAGACGACCGTGGTGGGGTAGTGGGAGCTGGGCTCAGCAGCCCCAGGGTGGGCAGGTGAAGAAGGCAGGTCCTTCAGTGGTTGTTCTAGGTCCTACACTGTACATGACACGAGTTATCAACCCTTTACCACGTCAAGTGAAGGGTGCCAACCTCACCTCCATTCAGTCCCGTACCTCCCGGTCCCCTTTTGTAACTGTCATACGTATTTCCTCTGCACTCAGTGAGAACACCTCAGGACAGCAAGGACCCTGAGGCAGCAGCACAGCGGCACCTGCAGGAGGCCAGCCCGCAGCTGCTGAGAACGCAGCTCAGGTGCTTGAGTCACCGATTGGTCCGGGCACACTTAACCATGCTGTGCAGGCTGGTCTAGGCTATACAGACTGATTTACGGCGAGCCCGGCCTTTCCTCCTGGGGATGGTGCAGTGTCAGTCCTTGTGGTGGGTCACGTGGGCGCCGTGTGCCTATCAGCCCAGCCCCAGGTCATCACCCTGACCCTAAGTGCCGAGGCAGCAGCCTGGTGCCCTCCATCCCCACTGCAAGGTCTGTGACACACAGAGCAGACAGCCCCTGGGAAGAGCAGTGGACATAGGCCCTAGGGTTACAGGCCTCGTCGCTTTCCCGTCCCCATTTTTACCCTCTCTTTCTTCAAAATGTAGCACTTTTATTCACCAACTGGCAGAAACCAAAGAAACACCACTGGGTCTTCCTTGTCCCTCCCCCTCCTTGTCTAGGTCACTTCCAAATACACCCTGAATCCACGTCTCTCCATCTGTCAATGTCACTGTCCTGCCTGGATGAGGGGACCGTCCTCTGCCCCCCCAATCCCCTCAATCTCAGCTCATCACTGGGGTCCCAAGCACTCCACACTGCCTGCCACCCCACAGCCTCGGCCTCCAGGCCCCTTTGCAGGTGTGGTTCTTTCCCAGCATCCCAGTCTGGCCCGAGTGAGGCTGCCCCAGAAGCCACCCACGGCAATATCACGACAGTCTCTGTCACAGCACTCCTAGGAGTGTGGCTTCTCCCCAGGATGTAGCCCCACACACTGCCACGGAGGGCGCACACCCCTCCCGAAAGCGACAACAGAGATAGGATCACTCTCAGCCTGAAATTCCACGGAACTGCACAGAACACAGGCCATGTCTACCTCTACCCATGCTGGGTTCCCGTCCCTCCACTACAGCCTCCATGTGGCACCCCACATGGCCCGCCAACACAGCTATTGGCTATTTCTTGGCCGACAGGCTGCAAACCTTAAACAGCCACATTCGATTATAACGTGTGTGACATGTGACAGACACGAGTGGGTGGCCGGAGGGCCCATCTGCAAGGCACACCGTGATGATGTCATGCACCTGGAGAGATTGCAGGGAAAAGGGGTGCATTGAGAACACGTCTCCTCACAGACTAACCAGAAAGGGAAGACTGACAGTCACAGCTTGGGGCCCAAAGATGGGTCCTTTCTTGTCATCCTGTTAACAGGCCCGTTTCTCCAACTGTGAGAAGAATGTTCTGTCCGAACCTCGGTCCCTCAGGCTGTGAGGTCACAGGAGGCTGCTGGGGTGACAGCCATGTCAAGGGAACAGCTAGAAAACCAGCCAGAGTGATGCCGATGCATCGTCACAGGGAGACTTCAGAAAAGGAAACCTCTGTCCCACTCAGCCTCTCGGAGACGCCCGCTGTCTGCCGGCCCTGTCTGCTCGGAGACTGATGTGTTGTGAGACAGACCCCGTGGCCTGTCGGTAGGTCTGTGTGATGGTTTTTAATGACCGCCCTTTGCTGCGCTAACAGAGCTAGCTCTCTGTACTCATGAGACTCCCAGCAGATGCCCCAGAATGACACGGTCCCACGTGCAACGCCTGCAGCCGCACTTCATGTGGGGTCGCTCCACTGAACCTCTTCCGATCCGATGAGCAAGATAATTCTTACTATCATTCGTTTCTCTTCAATTACAGGTGAGGCTCAATATCTATTTTTATTTTTTTACTGTTTTTGAGAAGTGTCTGTTCATTGTATCTGTCTCCTTTTTATTACAATGTTTGTCTTTCTATTATTAAATTGTAAGAGTGCTTTACATAAAATACCAACCCTTAATGACACTCGTACTTGTTGCAAATCTGCCTGGGCCCCATCCTCTTACTACCCAGTATTGTATGACTGGCCTGCATGCCCCTCCCACTCACCCATATGCCCCTCCCACTTCAGCTCCTCCCTCAAGGTCACATGGGGAACAGGCTGCTCTGAACCCCCTCACATTTTCTTGACTTGATGTTTTCAATCTTTAAATCTGCCAACAATCTACTCATTTTGGTGCCAACAGTGAGGCCTGGCCCAGCCAAACAGCACCTCTCAGCCAGAGGGCTGTCCTAATCCTGTATTACTATTCAGAAAACCATAACATTTAACATGTGGCATGAAACATTTATATGACTGCACCTAAAATGACTCAAACTGAACTTCAACGTGCGCTTAACTGTAAACCTAAAAGTCATAACACAAACACAGAAAAGCCTACCTTTGATCCATGCAAATACTGGGGTTGTGCGTTAGGCTGTTTATCTCTTTGAAATTCTTGAGAAAATGGTAACACTGTACGAACAAACCTAAACAAGATTTAAAAAAATAGCAGTCTTTAAAATTCAGAACGTTTCCATTACACATCAATTAAATCTTCCTCCTAGTGGACTGAAATAACATCACACAGAAGGACTTAATGCGATCAGAGACCAGAGTAGGAATGGGGCGTAAATGCTCTGAAGTAGGACAAACGTATCCTTGCTCAGGAACGGAATGAAACAGTCTCCCAGGGAGAGGGCTGGCCTGCTGGCACCAGAACCACTTCAAGCCTAATGCAGGCCTTTGACAAGTACATGACCTAGCACTTGGGCCTTGCTGGCCGCTGCACACGGCAGTGATGGTTGGGGGCCGTGATGTGCACTACTCGTGTCACCAGCTACAAGCTGGGAGGAGTCCGTGTTGTAACCACACACTTCTAGCCAAGAGATGGGGAGCTGGAGGGCCAGGTGTGGGCCCGGAGATGGCGCACGGGGACAGCCTCTGGCCGCTGAGCACCATGCTCACCGGTTGGTGGAGCCGTTGTAGCAGTAGTTGGGCAGGAAGTCGTAGTTGAGCTCCCAGAAGACGTGCAGCGTGATTCTCCCGTAGGGCGCCGAGACATTGTGGTTAGCCTCCCGGAACATGGCGTCAAAGCTGTCCAGTGTCAGGTACCTGCTCAGCAGCCTGTGCGTCATGCGGTTGATTTCCAAGAGACCGTCCAGCTCCTAGGGACAAAGACAGGTGGTGAGGACAGAAATGGGCCAGGACGTGGCCTCCACACCCCACAGGTACAGTGCCATGTGGGAGAGGGTGCACAGCAGGACAGAGGGAGCCACTCCAAGGTGGAGCCAAGAGGCCAGGCTAGATGCACATGGCAGGGGTCTGTTGGGCAGCAGGGGCTTGCTTCCCGCTCTAAATTCACCAAGCCCTCTCCACTGCCTGAGAAATGCACCCCAACCATGCTCGCCCTCATAGGACAGAGACCACCTGGACATGTCCACCCCCACCAGGCTGGCACCATGCGTATGCTCGGGTATTGGCCTGGGTCATGTGGAGCTAGTGAAAGCACGGCTATGTGGCAGAGCAGGCACACAGGTGGCCTTCTGAGCTTTCACCATTGCTTGTAAAGCCCGCCTCAGCCTGCACTCCCCATGGGGCACACGTGACAAGAACGTGGCTGGCCCAAATGGAGGCGCGTTGTTTGTGTGAGGCACGCAGCAGATCTCAAACCCTGAGCAGGAGACAAAGAACGTAAAACATCCATGCCAACAGTCCTTTTATAACGCTTACACGTTCAATTGTTAATTTCTGGATCTACTGGGTCACACAGATGATTGATTTCATCTATTTCTTTTCCCTTTCCCAATGTGACTATGAGTAAATTTAAAGTTATCCATGATAATTGCATCACATTTCTGCTGGGCAGCACTGGTACAGGTCAAAGCTTTGAGCAATGATTTTAATCCACATCATAAATAGCGATAATGAAAATGCCACTGCCTTTGGAACAAGCTGCTCAGATCTGAGTCCGCAGGCAGCCGTCAGACTCTGAGGAAGGACCAGAGGTGCCCAGGAGATGCCACCCCCAGGAAGGCATCCTGTTCCTCCCGGAGCTGCTTCCCTAGCAATGAGCATGCGGTCTCGAGCTCGTGCACGGCCGTGACCTCTCGTCTGTGGCCTTCGTTCTTAGAAGATGAATTTGGCTTGGCACAACATTCCTAATTCGAACTTACTTTCTTTGGCTTCTGGAATCAAGAGGTGCGGGCAAAGGTCTGAGGACCGTCGAATTCTCTATCTTTGATCGCTTTGCTCAGATACTCAGAGATTTTTACTGTTTCCTTTAAGTCCAATACTGTTACTGCAGTATTTCTTGGGGCTGACCAGGTTGTGTCAGTTTTACCATGCACATGATATAAGCTTTTAATATGCATTTACAGCGCTTTTTATCAGTGTTTTATTGAGATGTAATTTTGAAGGAAGACAAGTAAGTTTGTATTGGTGATAAAATATTCTTATGGATGGATGTTTTATTAAATATTTTGGGTAACCGTGGTTAGTGACACCGTACGTAAGTTTCAGGTACACACATTATAATCTGACATCTGTATACTCTCCTGCGTGCTCATCACCAGAAAGAAGCCTCATCTCCTTCGGTCACCATGTGCGACCCGTTACCCATACCCGTCCCCTGCCCTCCCCTCCGGTAACCACCAGGCTGGTGTGTGACTCTAACACTGCTTCTGTTTAGTTAGTTCATTTGTCGTTTTATATCCCACAGTCCGCTTCCATCAGACTCACTTCAGGCAGCATGATACACTTAAGGATCGTGCACTGTTGTTACCACGTAGCCTTGGCTGTTGGTGGCTCTTGGACTGTCCCTCTGCCTGAGCATCTGAGGTTTAGAGATGGTTTTGCTCTTAACACAGCAGGTGGATAACTAGGTCCTTCTTTTGTTTCCCAGTAGGTGGGGCTATGGGCATATTTTTGTTTACTTTCACCCAAGCTACTTGTGCCTCTGGGGTCCTGCAGGGGCATCCCTGTGGCTGGAGAAATGGTCACTGAATGACTGGTGGTGGGTGTCCCTGCTGTCTCAGGGAGCCACCATCGTGGCAGGAAATGGCGGGGGGGGGGGGGGGGCAGGTGGCAGAGAGCCGGCAGTGCTGCTCTTTGGCTCCTCACGGCCACCAGCACTACTGTGCCAAAGCCAGGGGGCCACAGACGTATTTCTGCTGCTGCCACCAGGCTCTGACCCAGCGGAGGATGGGCATGGGTTCCCAGGCACTGGTGCTGCCTCCACCCCCACCCACCACCAGATGTCGTGTGAGGGCCACCCGATTCCTCCACCATTGTGTTAGCCACAGCCTACAGGTACACCTGCAGACACTGTCCCTGTCTCGCCCCTCTCCCGAAGCACTGATACGTAGATCCCTCAGGTGCTCGTGTGGAGCAGAGGGACCGTTGCTGGATGTCCCACATGCTGTATATTCAAGGGGACATACAAAGGGCATTGTCCTCTCACTCCATGACGCTGACATCACTCTCTCAGATACAATCTTTAATACTGGTCCCACCCTGTTGCTCTGATTCTCTTCTTCAGGGCCCCTGCCATGCATGCTGGAGCTTCACATCTGCCTACTGCAGGATTTTTCTCTCAAATCCTTTCTCTGCCTACATTTCTTCTTCAATTTTGCAACTGTCTTCCTTTCACTCTTTTGCCACAATTAGGTGTAATTTATTTTTTGGGGGGGGGGGGGGCGGGGGTTGGTTCCCTGAGCGGGGATCGAACTCAGGCCACAGTGGTGAGAGCGCCGTAGCCTAGCCACACCACCACCAGGGAACCCCTCTGGTGTAATTTATTGAAGACTGAGATTGTTTGCTATCTGCAGTCAACTCAGCATTGTGAATACTAAGCACAGATGCTAAAAGGAGGAACCCAGGAGAGGACAGGTTCAATTACTGCAGATTTCCGGGTTTCTACATAAAACCCAAACATATCATTGGTTCAATTTATCAGTAAGGACAGAAGTAAAATTAGCTACAGTCTTTGTGACCAGTCTCCCAAAAACCTGCTGAGCCTGAGAAACTTACAACTATCGATGTCAAGTCTTCACTTTCGAAGCGTCCAATAGCCAGTTCCAGAGACTTATACATGGCCACTGAGACACGCTGTGTTATTAGACGGTTGAGGTCAATGGACCTGCCCAGGAGCTGGAGACGGAGAGGAAAGAGTCAACAACCAAAAGAAGCAAGCAAGAATACGGGTACATACATACATACACATACATACACACATACACACACACACACAGACACACTCTCTCTCTCTCTCCCTGCCCCCCAAACCCGATTCCAAAAGATAAGACCACAACAGACAACATTTAAACACATTAGATTAAATTATGCACACAGGTGTGTCACGACCAAATACCCTCCTTTCCCGGAGCTGGAATTCTGCAAGGCAAAGCCATGCAGGGCTTTCACAGCATTCCCTGCACTGAGTTCACACTTCCTTCACAGGCAGAAAGCCCTAGCCCCCCCAGAGACCCTGGAAAACCTGGGTCTGTCAGCACAGCCCTGCCAGGGCGACTACTCCAACTCCGTTTCAGAGTGCCACCAATCAATAATGTGAAAAGACCAACAAAACCCTGGTGGTTATTTGTAGACAGATCATAGAATGGCATAAAATTTTCCTTACAGTTTTCTGTATTTTCCTTGATTTTTTGTGGGTGTATATGTAATTGTATGTTAAAAAAACAAGCACTGTATTTGTATTCTTCGTGCTCCTCACCGCCACCTCTGAGGTGACAAGTGTCCCTCACATCTCAGAGCTCCCTTTGAAGCTCAGGCTTTGGGGTCCTAGGAAGGAGACGAGGCCCCCGAGGGCTCAAGCAGGGCACAGAGCACTGCAAGTCTCCCCTTATGTTTCAGGCTATCCAAAAACAATTTTGTCTTTAAAATCTTAACACTTTATAAGGGTGTTCCCACAGTCACATGACATGAAAATCCACTGAACTCGAAGGAAACCCCACGACTGCCAAGACCAGCTGCATGCCTCGCCACACCTGGGAGAGGCCACACTCACCTGCACGTGCCTCTGCTTGAGCAGCGTCTCATAGCGGTTGGACGGCGGGAGGTGGATGGTGGCCCCCTGATTCTTGCACTCAGATCGTAACCGTTTATCAAGAAGCAAACTGGAACCGAAGAAAAAGGGCGTTTCTCAAGCGCTCTGAATGTTAACGGAAATGTCAGGTCAAGTCACCCAAGATTTCTAACCACGTACCCAAATCACTAACTCACCTTCCTGCCATAACCTTATAATAAGCAAATATCTGGTCTGCCAACTTGTAAACAAACTGGTCAAAGCACAGATTCACCTGAAGAAAAATAACATACATTACATTTCTGGGTATTTATCCAAAGGAAACAGAAACGCTAACTTGACCCCCTTTTGTATGTGCAGTCCAGCATTGACGGAAGTGTCATTATGCACATATGCCCGTAATAAGCAAAAATTAAAAGCTAAAACGAAAGACATGGAAGAGGGGCTGGTTCAGCACATCTAAGCTCGATGCACCTGCTTCAGACTGTGTTCGTGGCGGAGACAGGGAAGGATACGGACGCTGTCTGCCAAGTGAAGCAGCTGTCACGCAACAGCCTATGTTCTAAGATCCAACTGTCACACGTGTAGATGCACAGAGAAAAGTGCAGGCAGAAGGGTTCACCCCCAGATGTTCATTTCCCAATTCCCTCCGCCGTTTAAACCTTGTGCTGTAACGAAAGCTTGCTCCCTCTAATACTCAGAGAAAGGAAGTAAACAGCGCTGTGGAAGGTACCGGGCTCTCACCTCTGCCTCAATCTCGTCGTACAGAAACTGCTTGTTGAACCTGGTGAGGGCGTAGTGGGCGCTGTCGTTGTACAGGTCCAGGGAGTAGAGCACATACCTACAGGGACCAGCGGTCAGCTCTGCCCCCCACAAAGCTTCCAGCTCTCGTGCCCACACCACCCTCTACTCATGACAAAGGCCAAACCCAGTCCCCACCCAGGGACCCCCCAGTGCACCCCTGCAAGCCCAGCCGACCCCACAGGCAGAACAAGCCCAGGGCACTCAGCAGGCCGAGGGCCTCCAGCTCTGCCATGTTTCAGAGTTTTCACCACTCGTATAGGATATTTTTTATAACCACAAAAACGAGGTATTTTCTAATTGTTAAGATGAACTGCCTGACTTAAAAATAAAAACTTAGGAAGGTCGGTTGTCCCATAGGTGACCACGAACATGTGCAGTGCGGCTGAAAGCCCCACTCCCTATACCCCACGGACAACAGGCGGTGGCCAGCAGGCCCCAGAAGTAAGGTCCTCATGAGGGCACGAGACTGCTCCCGTTTCGCAGGGGGAGACTGTGAGGGCAGTGGGGCCACGCCTGATCCCAGAGGCGCCAGGGAGGCACGTGCTACGCGAGGCCTGTGCGCTGGACCATCTCCTCACGCCATCTCCAATGCTGCAGCACAGCTTCCAGCCATGCCATCCACCATGTGACGACTGACACACACAGAGATGAGCCACCCAGGTACCCCGCACGGGACGGACCACTGTTGCATCAGTCCCCAGCCAGCCACTACAAGACACCCCCTTTCCTATTAGCTTCATGGATTTCACGTTTTAGAAGTCTTTGACCCCTTGCTCCAGCCCTGGGCCCCAACCTCCAAACAGAGCTGTTAACCATCGCTCCCTCCCCCGAATTCGTCTGGATTGGAGGCTGTGCCATGTGAGAGGCAGGCCCACATCTCCTCTCTGTGACCCCAGCTGAGTCCCCAAGGCCTCGCCAGTGCCTGGACATGGTGGGACTTAATCAGTCCCACTGCCTGCGGTCCTGACTTCTGTCAAAAGCCAAGAACCCTGTTACTCGTGCTAATCTCTAAAGTCTTATTAGCCCAAGACTTACGACCTCAAATGAAGTGCTGCTAACAGTCTGCAGCCCCCCCCACCCCGCCCAGTTCCCAATGCCACCGAGACCCCCGGGAGCACACACACAGAGCCAGGACAGGCCCCCGGGACACTCACTCCATCATGGACGCCTCCTTGGTCTCCAGGATGTGGTCTGTCAGGATCCAGGGCATGGACATCTCAATGGGGAACTGGATCCTCCGGCCCATTGTCAGCTCCAGGAAGAACTCTCGGAACCACAGCTGCGAAAGGTCACAGCACTGCTGCAGCGTTTCTTCAAGGGTTCAAACGACACCACGTTAGTTGTCTGCTAGCAGAGAGGACTCAGCAGACAGGACACAGATGGGAGGAGAACCCTGTGCTGGGTGCCAGCTGCTTCGCTCTCAGTCCAGGGCCATGCGGGCATGGATGTGAGCGGGGAGGGGTCATGTGGCACCTAACGCTAGGGACAAGACACCTCGGCGTGGCTGCAGGCACAGCCACCCTGGCCTGTGCACGCTTTCGCTCCTAAAGAGAGCAGAATCAGCATCTAGTCCCCTTGGGCCTGGCACAGACACCACTGCCCACGAATAGACCTGGTCACCCCCATGAGCCCTTTGGGGAACTGGGAGGGAAAAAAAATCCTTTTTAAAAGGAGAAATAAAAACAGGATTATTTTAGTTCACTTAGGATAGACGTGCAGCATTTCACACATGCTCAGTGTAGGTCTGTTTAACACAAAATGGAGACATATTTTTTAAAAAGTTCCTGTCCTGTGGTGGAGTGAAGAACAGAAACCTCGCCCCAGGAGGGGCTGCCTGTCAGTCACCTGCCATCCTCTAGACGTCACAGCCCTGGGCGTCTGTTTCTGACACTTGAGCTAGGTGACAGATTATATTCACCTGCTTTTCAGACCCTGTGTTACAAAGCCTGTGTGCGGAGGTCAAAGGGCCCTCCTAAGGGACCATACCACACGGAGGGAGCTCCCGACCAGTCATGCATTTAAAGCGACAGGGGAAGGAATGCCACAAAGGTTACGACACAGGTCCCTGCCTGGGTGAGGGGACCACAGCAGGGGACGTGAGGCAGGCGGAAGCATTCTGGACGGTGTTAGCAGTGTTAGAACATGCCAGGCCAGACGCTGGTCAGCAGTGTCTCTTACCACTGAAATTTATCAAGTGAGTGTAGAAGAATGACTCTCGATGAAACTTTTCTATGTCCAATATGGTGGGCCCCTCAAGGCTACTTCTCAAGGTTTTCTTGGAACCACTTTTGTCTGCAATGAGGGACTCTAGCATGGTTCTCACCATGTAAAGCTGCATTGGCCATGGAAGCAGTTGTGGGGAGAAAATACACAGGGTACATTAGTGACGCCAAACTCCGATCGACCACAGGGCAGGACTGCTCCGCCGCACCCTGACCAGAGCCAGCTGGAGCAGCAGGCGCCGAACTCCGGCTCCCCAAGGGTTTGGGGTACCTGGCCTGTGGCCAGGCTGCTGCTGCCGGGAGGAAGAACTCGCAGCGGAGCAGTTTGCCTCCGTGCCACGCACGTCAACGAGATAAACAAACGATGTCTTACCACCAAAGGTTAAAAGGGGCGGATAGACGTAGGACTGCCTCAGAAACGCGTTAACCACATGCAAGAGCCTTTCCATGCCCAAAGACTTGAGCTGCCGCAGCAGCTTGGCAGAGCCCAAGGACTCCGCCATGGTGCGCACCAGGTACAGCTAGACACAGACAGACAAGGGAGAGGTGGGAGAGAGCCGTTAGTCACACGAGAGCACCAGGGAGCGGGGACGCACGCATGCGCGGGCACGCACACGCACGCGCACACACATACACACGCACACGGGGCGAGGAGGGCACATGCACGTCGGACAGACCCAGGACAGGGAGGCCTTCCTCCCAGACACGGAGCGGTTTCACACGCAGCCAGCAGTGTGCTTTGCTGGGAACTCTCTGAGAGACTGGCAGGAAAGGTGACAAGAGTCCCCGACAGAGACGTGATGAGCAAGAAGGAGACCAAGTCCCAAGATGGGAGGAGAAGGCGGAGGGGTGTGTTATCAGGTGTGAGCCAGAAGGAAGCTGCTGGGGGGCGGGGAGACCTCAAGCGTGCCACACAGAGAACGGCGGTGGAGGCGTAAGGCAGGACACACGAACACCACATTTCCAATGTCTAAAAGGTTTATCTTTTTAGGAACGATCTGTTCAGGCCCAATGTAAAAATCATACCCATGCACTTCAACACCCACCAAAACCCAGTAAATACGGACACAGACTTGCATCCACGTTTTGCGGACGGCAGTGCATGCAGCCAAGTTAAGTTCTGCATGCAAATGACCAAACCCACGAGTCCCAGGGTGTCCTGGCTAAGGCTCTGGACGTGGGCACAGGGACAGGAGCAACAGGGACACAGGCAGTGCCCGATCTGCCCGAGCACTCACGACCTCTCTTCACCCCAACCCTTGCTCACCGACCCCCACCCTCCCCACCTCCAGGCCACCCACTCAGGGGACAAGAACCTGTGTGCTGGAGGGTCCCACGGCGCGGCGAGGCACTTTAATGTCGAAGCCACTTTTGGGGTCCTTCTCGCCCCGGAGGGCAGGGTCGTTGAAGGGCTCGTGTCCTGTCTCCCAGTCGCACACCGTCTTCCTGATGGCCTGCAGGACACTGAACAAGAGCACGCAACACTGACACTACTGGACTCTCACAGTCATAGCACCCCCCGCCTAACACGCAGCTCTCAGAACACCCTACTCTGGGGGCACCGGGGGGAGGGGGACGAGGCAATGGACCAGGTCAACACAAAATTTTCCAAATAGACTGTTCTCCTGGGGACACTGCTAGCCCAAGAAGATGTAACACAGTTGCAATTAGCATCAATTAGCCTGGAAATGATGTTTTATTTTCTAAACGCTGAGTCATGCTAAGGGCAGCAGGGCGGACCAGGCACCCATTCAGAGAGCGGAAACAGCCTCCTGGTACTGACCTGTTTTTCTAACAGGAACATATTATCACCAACGCAAGTGTGGGAACTGAGCCTGTGTCCCCAACTCATTTGGAGCATGTCAGCATCCCACAGGGCTCCTCCATGCGGAGACATGCTGGGCACCACGCGGAGCAGACATGCCCTCGTGCCCATCCTGATCACCTCATGGGGACAATTCCAGGTAACACCAGAGTCCCTCTCAGACCACCTGTGCATTCCCTTGTGGGGTCTCCCACATGGCAAGCAAGAGCATTAATGCTAACGCTCGCACCATGCCAGGGTACAAGCACATCGACCACAAAGCAGCAAAATGAAATCAACATGCGTGCGAGCCCGTCAGCTTCGTTTCACACAGATGTCTGTGAAAGACAGCGTAATCTAAAAGGCTAAATGTGGTGAGAAAACCAGCCTGAGATGGCCACAGGGTCTCAGCAACAGTCACATAGCTTCTGACCAATCTGTACAACAAGCCAGAAGGAATCAAATGAAGACAATGAAGACGACACGCTGTGAGATGGCAGTTGGGGTGCAGCGTGTCCCTACAGGCCTGGGGATGGGAGTCGTCAGACAGATGTTGGGACACCCCTCCCTGTCCCGAGGTAAACACATGTTGGCCCTGTCTCCTGGCTGCATGGACACTGCAGTGGGCTTACTGCAGGCAGTTTAGGTTAGTAACTGGGCCCCTACATTACATTTAGACGGAGTTCACCACGAGCATCTGGAGGTTGTAGACAAACGCACAGAACATGTTTACGAAAATGTAATTCTACCACCGCCTAAACCTAAACTGAAACTTCAGTGCTGCACCCTGAGTGTGCACAAGGCTGACCTCTGAATGACGTTCTTCTTCTTCTTGATGGCCTGTCTCAGTGGCTCCCGGAGTGTGACCTGGGAGAAGTCCTGCAGGGCGGCGTACACCGTGTGCCGGATGGCGTGGTTGAACACACTCTCCATCCTGCCCATCAACACTTGCAAGCCTTTGATCATGGCAATCACCTGCGGGGGACACACAACTTTCTGGAGGGTCACCAGAGATGGCTCCTTCTTAGGCAGACTGGGCTCACTCAGGGGACGGCCTCCCGTCGTGCACTGAGCCTCTCCATGGGCCTGGGGTGATCAGACCTTGCACGTCCTACAGGGCAGGCCCCGTGCTAACTCACAGGTAAGCTCTGAGCTCCTGGAACGCTCTGGGGGTCTGGCGTCTGAGGAGCTGAGGCCAACCATGCAGGTGCTATGTGTCAGCATTCCTGACACCTAATAACAGCCCTGGACACCCAGGCTCATGTGAACATCCCTGGTGGGCAGCACTTGGCATCACTGCTGGGAGAATTACATACATCCCATGCAACTCCAGTAGTACGGGATCCCTGGAAGTTTGCACCTGGTTTTTCCAGAACGTTACCTGTGAGCTTTGTCCCTCTACTGATTTTACTATGTCCTTTTGCTATAATAAATCATCCCCTTGTGAACAGCTATTTAGTGCTGTGAGTCCTTCTAGTAAATCTAACCTGACATGGTCTGGGTGTACACTGACACAACTGCTACCTTCACCATAAAAAAATTAACTCAAAATAGAACGTACATTTAAATATAAGAGGCAAGACTATAAAACTCTTGGAAGAAAATAGGAGTAAATCTTTGTGACTTGGGTTAGGCAACGGCTTCTTAAGATATGTCCCAAAACCATAAGCAACAAGTGGAAAACTTTAAAAATTGAACTTGGTCAAAATTAAAGACTTTTACGCTTCAGGAGTTCCCTGCTGGTGCAGTGGCTTAAGGCTTCGGCGCTGGCGCTGTCAGCGCTGTGGCCTGGGTTCGATTCCCGGTCAGGGAGCTACCCACATACCAAAAAGCAAAAAAAGAAAAAAGACTTTTACGCTTCAAAAGACCCCACTAAGAAAGTAAAAGACAACCTACAGAATAGGAGAAAATACTGTAAATCATAAATCTAGTAAGATCTGGTATTCGGAACTCTTGAAGAACTCTTAAAAACCTCTAGCAGATTCAGAATCAGCTACAGTAATTAAGACAGAGGGGTGTTAAGATAGGACAAAAAGAGACAAAGCGCCCAATGGATTGGAAAAGTGAGCAGAAACACACCCACCAGCAGTGGTCCCTTCATTCACAACAAATGTGGCAAAAATACAGCAGTAGGGGGAGGGGAGCATTTCAGATCTAAATGCAAAAGGCAGAATGATAGTAAAACATCCAGGAGACCAGCACATCTTCATGGCCTTAGGGTATGCAAAGCTTTCTTAGGAAAGGCAGGAAAAGTACAAATACAAAAGGAAAGAAACTGCAAGGCACTGCAATTCAGAAATTCTGTTCATCAAAAGACTCCTGGGACTGTGCAGAGCCTAGGCCCCACCCCCCACCCCCAAGATGTGTGAGCGCAGAGCTGGCCACTCAGCAGCTCCAAATGGGGGGCTCTCCTCTCCTAGATGCCAGGGTGGCTTCTCGTCCCTCTTGTGTCCCCACACCAAGAAGCTGTGCCTGCTCACAGGCCTTAGATCTGTCCCTGGGGAGCTGTCCACACAGACCAGGAACCCACAATCTAGTTCATTCTGTTTTGAGAGCTGTGACAGACGCAAAGGGCGCCCTGTACGGAAGGCACCATGTCACACAGGCATTTATTTGTCTTCTGAAGGGAGGACAAAGCGGACGAAGCCCACCTCCACGAGGGCGAACTTCTCCTCGCTGGTGTAGTTGTAGCGCGTGGCTCGCTCGTACTCCTCCGCGTTGTCAGGGCAGTCCTTGTTGGAGTACTTGTCCGTCGGGTGCACAAGTTTCCACGAATACTGGAGTGGTCAGAAAAAAGGGAGATGTCTATATGAATGCAAAACGCCTCACTGCTGGGGAGTTCCCTGGTGGTGTAGTGGCTTAAGGCTTTGGCGCTGGTGCTGTCAATGCTGTGGCCCAGGTTCGATTCCCAGCCAGGGAGCTACCCACATACTACAAAACAAACAAACAAAAAAAAACGCCTCACTGCTGGTCTGATGGGCATGACCACTGCCAAGGGGTTCCGAAGGTCAGCCCCCTTGAAGTGCATGCAAGAAAAAAATCTTCTATGACCTAAAGGTACCTTAATATTTATGCGGCACAAGAAACCATTTTAATCATACTAAAGCCAAAGAAACTGATGGCTGGAATGCCAGAGAAAATGCCATGAAAAAAAAAAAAAAAAAAAAAAAAAAAAAAAAAAAAAAAAAAAAAAAAAAAAAAAAAAAAAAAAGAGAGAACTACAATGCATTATAGAATTGTACACTTGAAACCAATATAATTTCATTAACCAATGTCACCCCAATAAATTCAATAAAATTTAAAAATGAGAATTAAAAATCGTAATAGTACAAATCTAATTCTATTGTAATATGTTTTAAAAGATGAGGTCCTTTATGTGTAACACACAGACACAAAATGTACATTGAGCTTCTTAAATTTAAATCGATACTATAGTCTCACTGCTCGGGCCAAAGATAAAAAGCCCATTTGTTCTTGATCCAAGGACCAGAGTAAATGCAGAAAAAGTATCATTTAGTCCATTTGGTGACGCGTTTGGGAAGGAAAACACTGTAACCAATTGAGGGGTAGGCGCTCGTAGTTCCCATGTCTCCAAGGGCCTACCACTTCCATCACGTGCGCGCTCCACTGCGACAGCAGCTGCAGGCCCTGGAGGGCCAGGTCGAACAGCTTCCGGTACTCGGCATCCGTCTTCTGAGTCTCCTGGCGTCCCGACCCTGTGACAACCTAGAGCATGACAGATCAAGGAGTGACCCCCGGAGCCAGAAGGACTACCATGTGTTTACCCCACGACCCAGCACCCCAACTAGGAACCTGCTCCAAAGGCACTGTCACAAAAATGTGATGTGGTGGCACTTGAGCCTGCACTGTAGCCACCGCTGAGAACCACAGAGCCCGGTGGCCGGCCCTCGGCAGCTCTCAAAGCAGAGAGAATGGCTACCACAGACTGCAGGGTCTCTGGAGCTTGGGCTTAACAGACACATGTGCACAGCATGCTCCACTTAGCTCACAAGGGACGCAGTACCACACCTGCCCTACGTGTGCATCTGCGCACAGCTCTCAGGTGGTTCCCGCGGCTACTGTGAATAATCCTGCAAGGAACATGGGTGCGCCCTCAGCTGACCTGTGCTGAGGGTCCCTTCTGTGAGGGAAGAGTCCTTTCAACAATAATGCTGTGCAAGCTGAACATCCACATGCAAAACAGTGAAGTCAGACCCTTGCCTCATACCATATTAAAAGAAGTAACTGGAAACGGATCATGGATCTCAATGTTAGAGCTAACACTACCAAATTCGTAGAAGAAAACAAGAGGTAAATCTTTATGAGCTTGCACTAGGCAATGGGCTTCTTCATGTGACACCAAAACCACAAGCAACCAAAGGGGAAAAAAACAGGTAAAACTGGACTGCATCAAAAATTTTAAATTGTGCTTCAAATGAACCATCGAGGTGCAAAAATACAGCCCACAGAACAGAAAAAAAAAATTTGAAAATCATATACCAGATAAGGCACTGGTAACCAGAATATATAAGAACTCATAAAATTCAATAGTAAAAAAGGTAAATAAATTAACAAATGAGCAAAGGGGTGAACAGACATTTCTCTAAAGACATATAAATGGCCAATAAGCACATGAAAAGACACTCAATGTCACTGGTCATCAGAGAAATGCAAATCCAAACCCAGACACCACTTCACACCCACTGGAATGGCCAGAATAAAAGGCAAAGAGTAAGAAGTGCTGGCCAGGCTGTGGAGAAACCAGAATCTCACACATGGCCGACGGGCTAGTAAAAATGGCCTGGCCACTTTGAGGGCAGTCTGAAGTTGCTCAAAATGCTAACTAGAGAATTACCATGCAACCCAGCAACTCCACCCACAGGCTTCTGCCCAGGAGAGGTGAAAGCATGTCCACAGCGGCACTACTCATAACTGCAACAGCCACCAATCAACAGACAAATGAGCACGCAGAACAATGGGACGTACAATGGGATATTGTTCGCCATAAAATTGTTATGTAATATAATAAGCCATAAAACTGATATAACAAGCAATGAGACTGTTACAATTATTAATATGAGCTACCATATGGATGAACCTTGACAAGTCCATGTTAAATGAAAAAAGCCGGCCACAAAGGACCACGTATTCTGTGACTCAGTTCCCATGAACTGTCTAGAAAAGGCAAATCCACACCCAGAAAGCACACCACCGGGTCTGGGGGGAGGGGATGCAGAGTGAATGCCAATGGGTGCAGAGTGGCTCTCGGGGGTACTGAAATGCCACAAAATGGACTGGGGCTGATGGTTACATAACTCAGTGAATAACTAAACTCCAAATTGTACAATTTAAGTGGGCGGAGTATACCTCCACACATCTGTCTAAACATAAGCCGAGAAAAGCACTCGACGGCAGACCTTTTCCTTATTACACCATCATCTATTTCTAAAGGTTCTGCAGCTGACGCCAGAAAGCAGGCAGACAGGAGCCACGCACGCTGTAAAATGCACTGATTTGGAGGGTTCGGATCAGCTCTGCTGAGTGTGAGAGCTCCCCATGAAGTGCTGGGGCTGTCCCCCATCTCTACCCTCCTCACTGTGCTGGCCACCCACTGGGCGTCTGCTCAGAGGCTGCACACGTGCCGGAGGCACCACGGCTCCACAGTCATTTTGGTTACACAATGACTAGAGTTTGGTGGGTGGGAACAGAGGTGCTCATCGTCCTGCAAGCAGGTAGGGCCAATACAGAGAGCTGGTCCCCACAAGTGTTACGTCCTTCTGAGAACCCCTGGCCTCAGGATGTCCTCCCTCCAGATAGGACACTCCTCTTCCGGTGCCCTGCCGCACCGGCACCCCATTCCAGCAGTTCAGAAACATGGGATGAAGACAGGGGAGGGCCACTTAGTTCATGGTCTCTCTTCAGCCCTTTCTTTTGGGATCCCTGTTAAGTTTTCACAGCTGAACAGACGCAGACGATGCTAAGAGCATGGCCTTGTCTGTTGTGAGGGGCACCTTTTCAGTATCTGGTACTAAGCTACGGTTCTAAGGCGACTCAGGTCAGTACTTGGGCACAGAGAGCACAGTGACAGCGCAGGGCCCTCTGAGGGCCCAGCGCACAGGCACTGACCTCGCTGTTGCTGTAGCGCGCCAGCTCGGAGATGAAGCGCATGTGGTCGTCGCGGATCTGGGCCATCTGCTCGCAGACGTTGTACTGGGGGCTGCTGCTGGGAGAGGCGCACGTCCACCTGTGGTGAAGCACAAATGTGTCACCGCGAGGGGAGGCCGAGGACACACGCACAGGAGAAGCCCTCAGGGAGAAGCCAGCCAGCCCAGCCCCGTGTTTCCACAGGTGGGCCTCTGCCACACCTAGTCATCATAACTGCTCCTCTATCAAGAACCTCCTTTCTAAGAAGCTGAGAGGTGCCGCGGATAGAGGACAGGGCCACCTGCGCGCAGGCTGCCTGACATATTACCTTTGCCAGGAACTAATATTACCTGTTATTCACATGTGACAACATAAGCTACAGTAGCGAGCGGCTCAGTCAGATGCAGAAACAAAACTGATCCTTCCTGACGTCACCTGGAAGTTAGGCAGTGACACCAGAACTGTGTGTACACTATTTCAGCAGCAAACACACACAATGTAGTGAGAAGCAAGTTCACTAAGAATTAAAGCCGTGGGAGGAAGCCCGGGCCCTGGGGCTCAGAGGGCTGCTCCCTCACATGCAGCACCAACACTCTCGCTGTGTTTTCAATGACAGGAAGACATGCAGTTACCACCCTGCAAGAGCAGCATCCCTCTAACCTGATGCCACTCCAAGATGGCAAGTGTGCACTGGGGTCCCCCTCAACACACTCACCTCCCCTGTGGGACCCCAACAGCACATCCACCTTACAGACCTGGCTACTGAACATGCCATTACCAATTAAATGCTATTTACTTGCAATAAATCATATTTTAAAAAAAGAAAGCTGAAGTCACTGTTTCCTGATTCTTACTGATTTTACCATCACCTCTGCCGTAGAGTCCACCTGTGCTTGTTAGGGTGCAAGCACTGCGTGAAGGTGTGCTTCTAGCTAGAGGTGTCACGGGATTAACTTGAACTTGATCATGATACCATAGAAATCAGCACATGCTCCAATCAGAGCCTGGGTTGTTGCTGAAGCAGGAAGAGATTTTGCTTCCATAAATATAACGCAGGAGAGGGTGAGAGGTCGTCTAACTGTGGATCCCGTACCAGATGCAATGGCAGATTCATTTGGAACTATGTTAGTGTGGTTTGGCAAACAGAAGCACAGGTCAAATGCTTCCACAGTGTGTACAGCTCCAGAGTCACACAAAATGGTTTTGACACTTTTAAGAAGTACTTTAAAGCACGCGGTGAGGCTCACTGGTACGTGGAATTAGCATAGAGAGTACTGTGTGTTTATCGTTTGTAATTGTGAACTACGCACCCTTTATGGCAGGGTTGGCCATCTTTCTTGGTACAAGGGCCAGAAAGTAACTACCTTAGGATGTGTAGGCTATACTGTCTGTCACATCTGTCATATAGCTGTCATCGTCTTTAAAAAAACAAACAAAAAAAAAACTTTTAAAAGGTCAAGTCCATTCTCAGTAAGACAGACCTTACAACAAAAGGCCGTGCTGGATCTGCAACGTTTAAGATGCTTGTGCCTGTGGACACCCGGCCCCAGCCAGGGCTGCGGGTTAGGCATTTACAGCACAACTCTGGGCCCAGAAAATGTATTTACACTTCTGTGTTCTTGACCAGCACTGTCCAACGGAACTCTCCGGGATAATGACAAAGTTCTGTATCTGTGCTGACCAATACAACAGCCATTAACCATGAGATATTTGAAATGTGGCTGTTCTAAAGGAACTGAACTGCATTTCTAATGAACTTCAGTGTGAACGGCCACATGGGACAAGGGCTACTGGATCAGGCATTCAGTCGCAGAAGGCTGAGAACATCAAAGGCGTTACCACGAGCTAAGGAAGGAGGTGGTACAGAACCACGTGAGAACAATGCCCATATCAGACTGGGCAGCTCATGCTCCTACCGAGATTTATTCTCCTCATAGTGGGCGCTGGTCTTGATGTATCTTGCCAATTCTATCTGCATGTCCCCGAACAGTGGAACCACCTGGAGCTGCTGCATTCAGAGAACAAAAAAAAGGTCAGCGTGTGTGTTCAGTCACCAGCACAGTCACAAGATGCATGAGTAATGCTGTTACTAATAATTGCTGTGGGCTGAACGCTACCTCTGCAAATCACTTAGTGGTTAAAAAGATGGAAATAACTTCTACATTCACTTCAAAAAGATGAACAAAATACAAGGTAAGAGCTAACATTCAGAAAACTGTTTCCAATATGAAAGTTATCGTAACTTTTGCTAGATCCATGGTCCTAAAAAAAAAAAATCAACTGCATTTCTGTCTGCTGGCAACCATTCAAAAATGAAAATTTAAAGAGAAATAATTTGCAACAGCATCAGAAAATGAGAACATGTATGAACACAATAAATAAAATGCCTTCAACACCTCTAAACAAAAATAGTACCAAAATGTCTAGAGAAAAATTTAAAGTTCGAAGTGAATGGAGATCTACGTCAGGTTCATGTGCTGGACAGCTCAGTATTTTGAAACAAGTCCCTTCTCCCTACGTTGATCTTTACACTAATGGCATTCCAAACAACAGTCTAACAGGAAAAATGGTTCACAGGTAGCATGCGTGTGGAAATCAGCAACCCAACTGTAAAATGTATTTCCAAAGGTGAAGGCACAATACTCAAGACGACCTTGAAGAGCAGAACTCGGAGACTTGCTGGTAAGCAGACCTATTCTACTGACAGAAGGAACTACATCAAAGTTAAGAACCTCCATTCACCAAGGGACCCCCTTACGAAAGGGAAAGGGGAACAACAGAGGGGAGAAAGGCTGTATTTCAGAACACGCGTATCCAATGCAGGACGTATGCAGAAAACAAAGAACGACAAATCAACAGAAGAAAACTATCAAGAGACACTTCACGAAAGATAACACAAAGGGCCAAAGCATGAAAAGTCATCAGGGAAACACCAACTGAACCACAAGGAAATGCTGGCCACTGAAACCACAATGACATACGCAGCCTTCAGGATGCCCGCCCCACCCCACCCCACCCCACCCCCGCCAAAGAAAATGACAAAGGGAGTGTCGAGTGCGGGCCAGGATGTGGAGCACTGGGTGGTGGGCGTGCAGGTCAGCACAGCCGTGAGGGAAACTCGCTGGGCTGGAAATGTCTGTGCCCGTGACATCCACTCCCTGTGTAAACGTCCAACAGAGCCATGCCGACACGCACTGATCAGAGCGGCACGGGTCACAGCAGCATGGACAGAATCATATGCGGCCTGCTACACCACAGCCGCAAGCTCCCGTACAGACAAATCCAACTAAGTGATGAAGACGACACAGGACATGATGGCTTTCACACAAGATTCAAACCCAGGCAGAATCAGGAGGGCAGCAAGGTGCCCCTGCAGACGGGACATGTGCACCCCCACATCCCAGTACTGGTCACGGCCATAGGGGTTTATGGCCCAATTTCAAGCTGTACACACGTCAGTGAAGAGGTTTAAAAAAAAATAAAGTAACTCACCTTGAAGTACTTGTCGATTTTGGATAAGTTGATTCTTTTCTTGGCGTCTAGTTTATAGATGTTGCTGACACTTCCGTCCATCAGGTACAGACCAAACCCCATGACCTTAAAAATCACAAGACGGTACTTACAACACAGACCCGCAAGGCTAATGATCCCAAAACACTTACACGCCACACTTTATAGTTCAGAGATGACACTCAACTCCTGTTTCAAAAAGCAATTTGAAAAGGTCCTGGGACACAGTCCCTTCGCACGAAGCTATTTCTTCCATGTGTGTCATTTCCTGTGGCGACTCCGCTGTCCTCCCCAGCACACCGACCACCATGGGCACAGGCACCCGTGGCCAGGTGACAGACGGCTGGTGGAGCAGGTCTCAGGGCTGAGCCCATGCTTGCAGGCAGAGCCGTGGGTTGGTGGGACAGCCAACACAGGTCCCCCAGGGCTGCCCTCCGCGCGGGGGACAGCAGGGAAAGGAACACAGAACTGCCTTCTCCCCTTCCCAGTGAGAAATGCTGTTCAGAACCTCCCCAGTTTGAAATGCAATAATAATGAAGAAAGTGAGGAACAGGCACGTTTCTTTCTTTTTCTTTTTCTTTTTCGCTTTTTGGTATGGGGGCAGCTCCCTGGCTGGGAATCAAACCCAGGCCGCAGCGCTGACAGCACCAGCGCCAAAGCCTTAAGCCGCTACACCATCAGGGAACTCCCACTTTGTCTTTTCTATTATCGTTAAATGCATTGGGGTTATGGTTCTCGACCAACAAAGTCTATTTTAATCATGGTGACACAGTTTACAGGCGCTCCCTGACTTACAAGGCAACGTCACAATCAACCCATCCTAAGTTGAAAATATCTTAAGTCAAAAACGCATTTATGGGGGTTCCCTGGTGGTGAGGTTGCTAGGCTTCGGTGCTCTCAATGCCACAGCCTGGGTTCGATTCCCAGCCAGGGAACTACCCAAAAAGGAAAAAAAAAAGAAGCGCATTTAACACGTCTAACCTAGCGCACATCACGGCTCAGCCTCGCTCACCCACCTCGAACGTGCCCAGGCACTGCACCAGTTTGCAGCATCACCAGTCACAGGAGCATCACGCTGCTCATCGCTGGCCCAGGAGACTCAACATTCAAACATCAAAGTGTGGTTTCTACCCAGTGTGTCTCACTTTCACACCCAAGTCAAAAATCCTAACTCAAACAGTCTGTACTTAAGTCCCAGGATTTACATCCTTAAGAAGAGGAATCTGGTACAGCCTTCGCTACGAGAGGCTCAGGACCTCGTCACCTGTGGATGCCTGTTCCGGGGATGGCTGTGTGATCCACCAGGCACCAGGGCCAAGCCCAGGACATATTCACAGAATGTGTCAAGAGCCTGTAGTGCAGGCTGCTGTCCCCACTCCCACACACACCTCAAACCCTCCCCTACACACACACACACACACACACCCCAGAGCGTGATAATACAAAGAGGTTGGCATGAGCATGGCAGACAGTTATGATTCAGGCTGTCCATCACCCCTGCAGAGCCACCAGCCATCCCCACCCACGTACTTTGAGAAGCATGTGTTTCTCGCCGGGAGTCAGGTACATTCTGTTCTCATAGTAATCCACACACAGGTTCACAATGTCGGCCAACAGCTCCTCATAGCCAGGAATCACTTCGAGCTGCTGCTGCAAGGACTGGAGCAGAACGGGAGACCATACCACTAAGTGCCTGAGACCATGCCACTGAGTGCCCCGGCCCGGGTGATGCCCCAGCCCAGAGTGCAGCCTCACCTATGCGATCTTGGCCCCTGGCCCCAGTGATGCCCCCAGCCGGGAGCACAGCCTCACTTGTGCAATCCTGGCCCCCAGTCTCGGTGATGTTCCCAGCCCAGAGTGCAGCCTCACCTGTGTGATCTTGTTGTGATTGGCCAGGAACATGGACAGATTCTGTGACTCCTGGATGGACTGTGGGTCTGCCATTTTCCGTAAAAACTGAGCAGCCCTTTGAAAGCAAAAGAAATAAAAATAAAAAAAAGAGTTAATTAACCAACTTAATGAAGGGAACAAAAGCCTAGGAGCTGAACAGCACTTTACTGTGGCTACAGCTATCTGCAGAAATGTGGGTCTCAGGAGCAGCTAATAACTTCCGCCTCCTCGAACTTCTCCACCCGGGACAGCTCACAACCATGCTGCCCACAGCGGACAGACATCCTCAGAGATGGGGCAGTGCTGCCCGTAGGCCTTCCTGAAGGGCCCGTGCATGCCTGACTGTCCCCAAGTCTGGGAAAGGCCACCTGTCCCAGTTACCCCCAGAGCACAGTAATGAAAACAGCCAGCACCAGAACCCACTGGGCCACCACACCTCCCATCAGTCAGGGATCAGCAGTTTCGGTGCCAAAAGTCTGAGACAGAAGCCCAGTTCTGCCACGGACACATAGCTGCACTGTGGACCCAGCTCCTCAAATCTCAGCCTCACATATCACACTGGTGACAAACAACAGCCTCTGTCCCACCCGCCCACAGGGCTGACAAGAGAACAGAGAGGGAAGGGCACATGCGGGACGACCTGTACGCTGAGGCCCATGACACTGCAGACCAGTGTGGGGCGTGTGAGGGTTCTGCACATTTGGGCTGGCCCCCCAAGAGCTGAGTACACATGAGGACAAGTTTGTGCAACTTAGAACCTTGGGAAGACTGACGGCTACCCCAACGCTGTCTCCTCTCCTTCCTCCTTAGGAGTAAACCCTGGTTCCATGCAGCAGCACAGAGCCTCATCTCCACACAACCGACCAGGCCGAGCCACGATATACAATGAAAAGTGTTGCAAGGCACTTGAAGGTGTATTTATGAGGATGAGACAGGCCTTCCTCCTCTCCTTCCTCCCTGATGACTGGAATGCAGATATGATTGCTTGAGCTCGAGCTCAAGCAATCATGTTGGACCATGAGGCAACACGTGGAGACAGCGGGGCCCTGGGTCCTGAACACGGGAACCCCGTCACAAGCTGCAGACCAGGTGCCCACCTGCCCACCTGAACACGCTCGGGGTCAGAGAGTCTGCAATCTTATTTAAGACACTCTTATTTCCATAGGTTTTTAAAAATTATATACAGTTAAAACTAGCATTGATATGAGAACATTCCTTTTTAAAGTGTTCACTTTATTGATCTGAGTGGCTGCTGAGACTCAGGAAGGAAGTGAGGATACTGTTCTGCTTTCCTCAAGCCTTGCCATACCCATACTGTTACCTGGGCATTTACACACAGAACAGGCTGTGCTGGTAGCTCCCAGCTGGATGCAAATAAAAGTGTGTGTGTGTGTGTGTGTGTGTGTGTGTGCGCGCGCGCGCGCGAGCTGGCTGGGGAGAAGTGGGCCACTGCCTGGGGAGTGAACCAACAGGGGGTGCCCAACAGAGGCCATAGGAAGAGGCTACGGGAAGGGGCGAGGGGGCGCCCCAGCCACTCTCTGTGCTCAGGGGCACCTGAAAGTGGTAAAAACCCCAGGCAGCTCCCGGAGCACGTGCCCAAGAGCCCCCAGAGCAGCCCCATCGTTACGTGACTTCACAGACTGTACTTTGGGATAAAAGTGCTGTATGTGAAAAGAGGAAAAGCTTTTTACTAACAGACAAAAAACTCTTTTTGACATTAAGAAAAACCAGCGCCGTGTGCCTCCTCCATTTCCGTGACAAAGTCAGAAAGGCCGAGCAAGCCCATCCAGAAGCCCATCCAGAAGCACGCTGCCATGCACACCCACCTCGCCCCAATCTCTACATTCACCAAGAAAAGTGCCCTGGAGGAGCTGGCCTGGGGGACCTGGAGCTCATTGGGCCACCTGCCAGGGGCGTCAGACCACAGTGCTGAACACAGGTGGCACCCTCAGGCTCAGAACATGCCTGCTGTCACCGAGACGCTCACGAAGCCAAACCCCTACACTAGGCATGTCCAACTGCGGCCCAGGACGGCTCTGAATGAGGCCCAACACAAATTCATAAACTTCTTTAAAACATTACGAGTATTGTTGCAACCTTTTTTTAGCTCGTCACCTATCATTAGTGGTAGTATATTTTATGTGTAGCCAAAGGCAATTCTTCTTCCAATGTGGCCCAGGAAAACCCAAAAGGCTGAACACTGCTGGCCTACACAGAGACCCCAAGGCTCCATAGAAGAAACTGAGGTGTCTGCTTCCGTCTCCCAATGGTGCTGAGTGTCCAGAGGTGCTTAACAAACACGTGAGGTGACGAGCGTACCTAGAGCCTGCTCCAGCTTCACGAAGCCACAATACTCATGTACATGTGACTCCAAGAATGCGTGCTGGCACATCTCACCTGCCAGGTACCCCAGGAGCACATATTCAAACAGTCCAGAGCCTGGCACACAGCTGCCACCCACCTGATGCGATGACTCCAGAGCAAGCAGGACGCGGCTCCCCAGGCGCCACCCCGGTTCCCGGTGAGCTCGAGCGGCCCAGGCTCTGGGCAAGGCTCACCTCTTGTATGCCGAGTGGTCGTTCTTCACACTGCATTTCATGTTCTTCAGCTCGTCCAGCACGGCGAACATGTTGATGAACTTGCCCAGCGTGATCAGGTAGGCCTCAGACACGAAGTCCTTCCTTCTCTCCGCATGGCACAAGCGCCTCACCTCCCCGCAGAAGCGCTCAATGGCGTTTCTCTGCACAGAGAGAGGGGGCAGAAAGGTGCCGTTGGTGATGGGCCATCTCCAGGCCCAGCATCTGCAGCCACTGGGGCTCACTGATAAGAGACCCACCCACGTGCGAGCAGATTTAAAGCACAGGGAAAGCACTCGCTCTGTCAGGTAATTTCCACCTGTCCTTGCTCTGTAACAAGTACTATTCATTTTGCGCTTTACCAGCTATGTCCCTACAGTAAAGGAATTTTGTTGATTATTCCAGCCAAGTTACTGAGTAAAACGCTCCAACAGAACGTCTATAAAACAGATGTTTTAGCTCTCAGAGGTGAAAGGAGGGATGGATTCTTCGACAACTTACATTAAAACAAAAATTCTAATAAGTTCTACCTTCTCCCTTTCTAAAAGACTATAATAAAAGCCTTCACACACTTCCAAAGTACGTATTTTAAAAGCCAGCAAGTTGCCTCCTTGCAGTGACTCCACCTAGCCAAGGGGACAGGAGGGGACAGGGCAAGGACCATCAGAGAGAGAGCAGCCAGCGTGAGGCTGAGCAACACCTGCAAAACCAGACAAATCGCAAGTACAACTGGCAGAAAGGCAAATGTCCTTGGAACTCACAGAAAATATGAATTCCCTCTCAAAGGAGAAGAGAGAGGAGACACCAAAGAGGAGTTACTCTGAAAGGGCCAGTGCAGCACTGAAAGGTCAAAGGCCTGGCTCCCCGTCTGTCCCAGAAGCTGCTGTAGCTACCTTAATTTACATGCCCTTCATTTACTGAGTCCACGATAATGGTGACAGTGGCACTATCCTACTCCTCTGCATTAAACCCCTGGAATTAGTTTGCTGCTGTTTTACCTGGAAGTACATAAAATTCATCAGTTTTGTGACCTCAGGCTCGAGGACCTCCACGGTTTTCTCATAAATTTCCACTCTATTAGGCTGTTCATTACATTTCACCTGGGAATAAAGACATAAAGAGGCTTCAACCCAGCTAAAAGTTAGGTGGGAAGGCACTGTTAGAGCTGGGGTCCCAGCGGGCTAAGGGGTAGAAGCCAGGAGGGAGTCAGGCTGGGCTGGTGGCATGGGCAAGGCCTGGCTGGGTGGGGCTGGTGGGCGTGGTCTGTCCAGGTAGGTAGGGGCTGGTGATATGGGGCGTGGTCTGACTGGGCGGAACTGGCAGTATGGGGCGTGGCCTGGCTGGGTGGGTGGGACTGTTGGTGTGGGGGCGTGGTCTGGCTGGGCAGGTTGGGGCAACAGGGTACCTGCGGAATGGCGCGAGAGCAGCTCCTCCAGGTGTACAGCATGACAGCGTACTCTTGGCCCTCCTCCAGCATCTCATTCTGCAAAGGCACACAGGGAAAATCTAAGGCGAGCAGGGGAATAATCATAACAAAGGAGATGCCAAGTTGCCAGAGGCAGAAATTATCCTGCCTCTCCCTTGAGGAGCAAGCCAGGGCCTGCGTGCTAAGTAAGAAACAGCTGTTCAGAAGCCAGTGATGCTGCAATGTGGTGGTGCGGCCACGATGACCATTCAAAACATCCCCACGGACAAGGCAGGCTGGAGACGGTGCCAGTGACATGCAGGCACTGCTGCACGGGGCCTACCCAGCCCAGGATATCTGCCATAGTGGCTACATCTCAGCTCTACTCAACCCTAAAGACTTGTGGGCAGTGCAGACCTGAAGGTGGGGACACAGGAGTGGGTGTGGGTGTGCGGGGGTGCAGTGCAGCTCAAATGCATGCCGGGTCCTCACACCTGTCCACCAGGCTACAGAGATGCTCCTGCTCAGGGGGAAGGCAGGGGCACCTCTGCCACACCCAGTGCAGGGAGCAGCAGCTGGAGGTGTTTCTGCAGCACTGACACCCAGGGAGTGACTGTGAGAAGGGGGTGGCCATCATCTAAAAACTGCTTTGGTGTCTACTCCTGCCACAGGACTTCCTTTGGCAACAGTGGTAAAAAACTGCATCCATTTCTCAAGAATATGCCAACTACAGTGTGATGATAATAAATGTCTTTAATACACTTTAAAATGTTCACAACCTTTGACCCAGTCGCTTCACCTCTACAAATCTAGCCAAAGGGAATGATCTATTCAGAAAGATGTTCATGACAGCATTTTATTTTGTAAGAAAGAAACTAAGAAAACATGCAAAAATAGTTAAATTGTGGACATTTATAAAACGTTTATAAATCATTAAAATACATCACAATGCAATTTATTTAAGCAATCTAAATGGCACGAAACGCATGTGCACACAGACGTATACAGGAGGGAGAGAAACAGACTCCCTCAAATTGCTGACAAAGGGTCTCTGGGCCACAGATGTCAATTTGCAGAAAGGCCGTGCATTATTTTACAATAAGAAAAACAAAGGCCTTTTGAAAAACATAAGGCATTTTATCCACTTTCTTCTCTTTTTCTTCCTATGTATCCCACCAGAATAACACCAACAAAGTGCACGCGTGCCCCCCAGGTGTGCCATTCCCCCAGAGGAAAGCAAAGCCACACTGAGGAAATTACCATGCTGGAATGGACGGTCGCTTGTTCAATGTATCTTGCAATACCGGTGACAAATGCATTTCTGTCTTCAAAATTAGTGTTGAAATTTGGCTGCAAGGAAGAGAAGAAAAACCACCAATGTGGAGGTCAGCCATCATGTGGAGGTCAGCGTGGCAGGCGACTGCTCCACGGCTCCCCAGCACCCACCTGGTAGAGCAGGGAGGACGGTGGCGGCTCGATGCAGGGCTGCTGGTCGGGCAGGGGCAGCTCTTCCAGGAGGTCCACGTTGGACAGCGCATCCTCCAGTGTCACCTGAGCCGCCATCCTTGCCTAGAACAAAACAGAGCCACGGGTGCTATGAAGAAGGGTGGGGGCACATGACGATCCTGCCAGGGCATGGAGATCAGGCCCCCAGAGGCTTGGCCCCCTCCAAAGGGCCCCGGGGATGGCAGAGGTGGTCACGGCTAGTCCCCACACTGCATCTCCTCCAGGGCTCACCAGCAAGGAGATCACGACACAGCTTCTCCTGGCCTCCAAGAGTGACCTGATGAAGGGTACATGGGCCGCCACACATATTGTCACTTCCTGCCACCCTTCCCACCTTGGGGCCTCTGTATGACAACCCTCTCACTGGGCTGGAGGAGGGAACAACACCTCCAATACCACGTGTGCCCCAAGGAGGCCAGCACAGCCTTGGAGACAGCAACAGTGCTTCCTGGCTGGTTCTGCCAAGCAGAGCTCCATGCCAGGGACCCCAGAAGTGCAGGCTCGGCCCACAGGGACTAAAGTGAGGCCAGGGCTACTGGCAGAGCACTGAAAGCACAAGCTCCGAGGCTGTGCAGGGAAGCACAGAAACAGAGGCAATGTCATCCAAACCCGAGTGCTGGCTCCAGGGAAGAGAACTTGGCACACCCCAGCCTGTCCCATGCTGAGTGCTGCTCAGACCCTGGATGGACATAGGAAGTGGCCCTAAGCCCAGAAGAGACACACCACCCAGCTCTGACTCTACACAGGACACGTGGGACAGTCCCCAAGGGTGGGACACTCGAGGCAGCTGGCTGTGTTACAAGAAGCAAAGAACACTGAGTGAAAGAACCCACTGCTCCTCCCAGCACAGGATCTCAGAAGAGAGGCAGGTGTGGAAGTGTCACAAACCCAGGGGTGCTGGCTGGAGAAGCAAAGAGGGAAGCCAGAAGTCCCAGGGGCAGTGCAGAGAGAAAGGAGCTCGAAGGGCCAGTCCTCAAAACTGCTCAGGAACATCAGGCCTGCCTCCAAGGTGCACATGCAAGGACAGCCCCCTCGCACACCCCAATCTCTAAGACCACAGGCAGATCCCATATGGCCATGGTGGCACACAAGGGACAGGCGAAAGTGGCACAGTGGAGGCGCAGAGAACAGAACTGACACTGTCACCACCCACAGAAGACAGGTCAGAAACAGAGCCTAAATCGATCCAGGTTGTTTGCCTCCTAAACAACAACAAATCAGCATTCTTCCAGCATTTAAATAAGACCTGGAGTCTCATATCATAAAATCCAAAATGTGCAGTTCAATCCAAAGCAACCAACGCCCACAGAACCAGGAATGTCTTAACTCCTCTGCCAACGATGAACAACAGATGACAGCACTGAAATAACTCAGATGTTACCAGTACATTCCAGGCTTTAAAGCAACTACTGTAAAAATGCGCAATGATGAAACTCCCAAATTGAAAGTGAGCAAAAACCAAAAAAAAAAAAAAAAAGGGTATGTTTTACAGACTGGCTATAAATCACAGGTTCCCACAGCCTCCTCCCTCCTTGGGTTCAATTAATTTGCTTGAGCAGCTCCCAGAACTCAAGAGAAACGTTTTACTTAACATTTAATAACCGATAACCAGTTTACTGCAAAGGACATCACCCAGGAATGGCCAGCAGGATAGCAGGAAAGGATGCTGTGCTTCCCCGCCCACTGTGGGCACTCCGCGCTCCCCAGATGTCCATGGGATCATCAACCCAGACACTCGTTCAACGAAGCCTGTGCTTGGGGGGGTCCATGGAGGCTTCCTTAATAGGCATGCTTCATTAAACCACTGGCCTTTGGCAATGGACTCGCCTTCCCGTCCCTCTTCCCTCCCCAAGGTTGGGATGGGACTGGAGGTTGTGACCCTCTGATCACATGGTTAGGCCTCCAGGTAAGTAGCCCCCATTCTTAAGGGCTTTCCAAAAGTCACTCCATTAACATAAACTCAGGTGTGGTTGAAAGGGTTTGCCATGAAGATCAAGACACTTCTATTACTCTTACCACTTAAGAAATCCCAGGAGTTCCCTGATGGTGTAGTGGCTTAAGGCTTCGGCGCTGGCACTGTCAGCACTGTGGCCTGGGTTCGATTCCCAGTCAGGGAGCTAACCACATACCAAAAAGAAAAAAAAAAAAAAGAAATCCCAAAGCCGGCACCCTGACACTCTGATCTCAGACTTCGAAGTTTCCAGAACTGTGAAAAATAAAATTCTATTGTTTATAAGCCAAAAGAGGAGGAACTCTAACAGGAATCAAATAATAAAGTGACCTGCAGAACTAAATGCACACAAATCAATAATTGCATTGATCATAAGTAGTCTACACACTCTAATTACGGCAGAGACTGTCAGAAAGGATAAAAACAATCCTAATCCAACCACAGACACGTGGTGCCTCACGACAAGCACTCATTCTGAGAAGTGTCAGTAGGCGATTTCGTGGTGCAAACATCACAGAGCACACGCCCAGGCTAGACGGCCACACAGTAGGTGTGTTCATGCCCGCATTAGCACAAACACGAGTACCCCTGTGCTACTACGTTATAACATCACAAGGCCATAGAGATTTTTCAACTCCATTATAATCTCATAGGACCACTGTCTTACACGTGGTCCATGGCATTTCTGAATTGTTACATGGTGCATGACAGTATGTGCCAGCTACAAGAAACACATTTTAGAGGAGTCCCCTGGTGGTGGAGTGGCTAAGGCTTCGGTGCTGTCAGCACTGCGGCCTGGGTTCGTTTCCCAGCCAGGGAACTACCCACATAAAAACAAAAACAAAACAAAACAAAAAAAAAGAAACACACTTTAAATATAATGACATAGGTAGGTTCAAAGCAAAAGGGTGAAAGTAAAACTTGCAGGCACCCATGCAAAGGAAGGTGCAGTGGCTCAGTGAGCAGAAAACTTCAGAGCAAGGAAATGACCAGGATAAGGAGTCACATCGCCTAACGACAGAGGGCCACTCACCACAGAGACAGCAATGCCAAATGCGGACACAACTGACAAGAGGTCTTCAAACTACACAGGCAAACCCTGCCAGGACTGAAGGAGAAGTGAACGCCAGGTGCAGCAGGAGACTGCAGGAGTCCTCGGTCACCAACAGGTCAACAGCAGAAACAGGGGAGCTGAACACGACCGCGACCAACAGCCCTAACTGGCATTCACGGAACTCTTACTGACAACAGCAGAATGGCTATCCTGCTTGTGTCTAACAATAAATTTAAAATGTAGCAGATATTTTTCAAAATACCTGGTATTTCTGAAAACAAGGAAGACAGTCCTTTTCCTTTCATTACCAACTTCCTTCTATCATCACAACTTCCTGTTCCACACCCACAAGGAAGGACAGGCCCAGGACGGAAAGCTGAGTCTGCCTCAGCCCTGCAAGCCAGCATGGGGAGCCCAGGAGCAAGGCACTTCAAAGCTGATGGCTTCCAGGGGCCAGGCTGCCAGATGACATGCCTCCTATAGACCCAGCCCCAAGTCCCACTTTGGGCCCCTTCCAGGGCCCAAGCCCAGGCTAGGGGTTAATGCAGTTACTACTTGCCCCAGTCCCCGCTCAACCCCCATCAGGCAATGAGATAACAGGTTGGGCCATCCACATGGCCTCACCCCGAGTCCCAGGTCCTCCTTCTGGTCCTGCCTCTGCCCAAGAGAATGGGACCACCTATAGTGGGGCAAGAGGCAGTGCAGCAGGGACCCAAAAAAGGCTCAGTGACAACTTCTGTCACATCAAATGCTCAACTTGTTCCAGATCAGTGTTTGAGGACATTCAGGCCAGGGTCCCTAACCACTGTGGACGGCACCGTGCAATCCTCTGAAGTGACGGAAGGGATGAGGGAAGCAGCAGTGTTTCTCCCTAACAGGGAAGAGGAAGGAAGCCTCTCTGACAGCCACACGGCTGGCCCCAGCCCGTGTCCTCAGGGGCGGAGGGAGCCCACGGCTCTGCGGGGAGAGCTTTCCGGCACCCCACCGCTGAGGGCCAGCCTGGGAGGGTTGACAAGGGCTAACGGTAACACCGAGTTTTAACTACCAGAACTGCTATGGGCTGAACATGCACCCTGCCCCCCAAACCCTACGTTGAAGCCCGAACCCCTGGGACCTCAGACTGAGACTGTATGGGAGATGGGCCTTGGAGGTAAATAAAGAACAGTGAGATCACTGAGTGGCCCTCATGCAACACAGGCGGTGTCCATGTAAGATGAGGACACAGACAGGCACGGGGAAACCAGGTAGAGACACAGAAGGAAGGTGGCCACCTACAGGGTGAGGAGAGAGGCCTCAGGACCACGAACACCTTGATCTTAAATGTCCAGCCCCCAGAACTGAAAGAAAATAAACTTCTGAAGACATTCAGTCTGTGGTACTTCGTTATAAGAGCCCTACAAGACTAGTAGTACACAAACGCTCTGGAAAGGTTTTGTCCCTGCAAAGATACTGGGGAAGAAGACATTGTCCCAACACCCTGAGGCCCCACGACAAAGACCAGGGCCTAATAAGGTTGGCTAGTCCAGTATCTGAGAGATTAGACATCACAAATATGCTGGTTTCAAGGTCACAGTGGCTATCACAGTCCATCTGTCTTAATCACAACCAAAAAACCTGAAAGCCACAGTCCAAGGTCCATCATTACTGTCCCCACAGCCACACACAGATGTGTAGCCATCATGATATGGGTGGATGGGGAGCAGCCGGTCAGATGAATGCCCAATGAGCTTCTCCTGAACAGCACATATGCACAGCGGCTCAGACCCACACAGGGGGAAAAACAGAACCCTACTTTCTTGAGACCATGTTCTGAGAGGCCTTTCACACAAGAAAGTCAAACAAATGCAAATCTTGTCCCTGGAATGCTCTGAAATCCTCCCATTCGATAAGAGGGAGTCAAGGCAGAGCTGCTGTACATAAGTCCCCCCCAGAGCCAAAGGTTCTCCAGATGTAAGATACAAGAAGAACAAATAAGAACATGGCAGACATAAATCCTACCACGTAAGCATTTACATTAAATGTAGATATCCACACTAAAAATTATAAAACACTGCTGAAAGAAATTATAGACACAAATAAATGCAAAGATAGTCCATGTCATGGATGGGAAGACTTAATATTGTTAAAATGACAATCTAATCCAAAGCCATCTACAGACTCAATGCAATCCCTTCCAAAATCCCAACAGCCTTTTTTTGCAAGATCAGAAAAACCCATCCGAAAATAAATACGGAATTCCCTAGAGACCCAGAATAGGCAAAATAATCTTAAAAGAGAGAAATGAAGTTGGCAGTCTCACACGTACTGATTTCAAAACCTAATATAAAGCTACAGTAATCAAAACAGTGTGGTACCAGCATAAAGACAGACCCACTGACCAATGAAACAGCACAGAGATCCAGGAATCAAATCCCTGCATTTCTGGTCAAATCCTTTTCCCAGGGCGCCAAGACCATTCACTGGAGAAGGGGCAGTCTCTTTAGGAGATGGTTAAGTTTCCGATCTGGTTTCACGAGCACCAGCTCATAGAGAAGTCAGCTGGGAAAACTGGATAGCCACATGCAAAAGAATTAAACTGAACCGTGACCTTACACTATATACAAAAGTTAACTCAAATAAACAAAAAAACATAAACATCAGACTTAAAATTATAAAAATCTTAGAAGAAAAAAAAACCAGTTAAACCAGACATGAAATTTTAAGACTTACGCCCCCAAGGATATTATCAAGAGAGTGAAAGGACAACCCACACAAAGGGAGAAAAATCTTTGCAAATCATGGATGAGAAGGGATGGGTATCCAAAATATATAAAAAAATGTCTACAACTCAACAACAACAAAAACAACATGATTAAAAAATGAAAGAAACTGAATAGACATTTCTTCTCAGAAGATACACCAAAGCAAAAATGTGTATGGAAAGACGCTCAACATCACGAATCGTCAGGAAACTCAAACCCAGAATGAGATGTTATATTAATACCATTTCACACCCATGAGGATGGCTATTATCAAACACAAAACAAACAAAAAACCAAGGGGAAAGTTCTAGCTTCCTAACAAGCGTCGGGGAGGACACGAGGAAAATGGAACCCGGGCACGCCGTGCACGCTGCCGGTGGGGAGCCTGGCGAAGCTGCTGTGGAAGACAGGACGGCAATCCCTTGCAAAAACTCACCACGGAACCGCCACATGATCCAGCAAGTCCACGTGTGGGTATACACCCAGGGTCTCCAAGAGACTTCTGTGCCCCAGTGTTCACAGTGGCATGTGACAGCAAAAAGGAGAAACACCACAAGTGCCCATCAACAGACGAATGCATAAAGGTATATTCATACAACGGGATATTCCTCAGCCTGAGAGGGATTACATTCTGACCATGATACAAAACGGATGACCTTCAAGACATTACATTAAGTGAAATAAGCTCGATACAGATGGGCAAATACTGTATGATTCCACTTGAAGTTATCTGGAACGGTCAAGTTCATAAACAGAGAGTAGAAGGTGGTTATGAGGGACCAAGAGTTAGTGTTTAATGGGCAATGAGTTTCAATTTAGGGTGATGAAAACACTCTGGAGATGGATGGTAGTGATGGTTGCAATACTATGTAAATGTATTTAATGTGAATAAACCACACACTTAAAATACTGAGAATAATAAATGTTCAGTTATTTATATTTTACAGTAAAATAAAATCAGGTAGGGTGATTCCCCCAGTTTATTTTTGTTTTTAAACATTGTTTTTAGTTAGTCTAGTTTATTTTCCCCTTAATGTAAATTTTAGAATCAGCTTGTCTTTTATCTATTAAAACATCCTGTTGGTTTCTTGAAAATTTAAACTTTATCCTGTGACCCAGCAATAACGCTTCCAGACTTCTACCCAACAGAACTATGTCCATATAAAAACCTGCACAAGTCTCCAGAGCAGTGTTAGTCACAACAGGCAAAACATGAAAAAAAGCAATAGTTCACCACCTGGTGAAGGAATAAACAAAATGAGACACAGCCATTCAAGAGAATATAATGCAACAAAAAGCAGTGAACTACTGACGCATCCCGCAGCGGGAATAAAGTCCAGAAACATCACACTAAGTGAAAGAAGCCACATATAAAGACCGCATTTATGTCACATGGCCAGAAAAGGCCAATCTGTAAGAGACAGGAATTAGTAATTAACTGGGGTGGGGATTAAAAATGGGGATCACCTGTAAAAGGTCAGGAGGGGTCTTACTGGGGTGACTGGCATGTTCTAAAACTGTGTCATGGTGATGGCTTTGCAATTCTGCCAATCTACTAAAAATCACTGTACACTGAAGTAGGGACATTGTGCAGCACGTGCCTACAAAGTAAGTTGCTGGGGTGTTTGACTGCAACTGTGTTAACTCTATAGATCAGTTTGGAGAGAACTGACATCTCTACTATGTTGAGTGCTCCACACCAGACCACAGTTGCTTCTCCGTTTTGATCTTTATTCCCATCATCAGTGTTTTGTCATTTTTAGCATACAGATTCTGTACCTGTTTTAGAAGGTTTATATCTGAGTATTTGATTTTTTGGAAGCTACTGAAAATGGTATTTTTTAAGATTTTACTAATTGACCTTGCTAGGTTGTAGAAATAAGATTGACCTACATGTGTTGACTTCGTATTTTGTGAACTTGCTAACCTCACTTATTAGTTCTAATAGCTTTTTCATAGATTTCTTGGATTTTCTATGTAATCATGTCTTCTGCAAATATGGGCAGTTTTATTTTCCCTTTCCTTTTATTTCTTTTTTCTGATGTTATTGCACTGCCTAAAACAAAGGTTTTTTTTAAATTTACTAAATATAATTAATTCATACCTGTGGCTGCTAAGGGCTACGTAAATTTTGGTAGCAAAAAAAAAAAAAGATTCGGTGGGACAGGTTGGTTACTTAAAATTTCACACTATAAAATACATTTTTCTAATGTAAAAATTTAGAAAACACAGCACTAATAGTAACAGCCCCTTATGCAGTACTTTCCCCATATTACTGCATTTGATTTTCAAAACCACCTAGTAGGTACTTTTTCCACGTTAGAGAAGAAGGAAAATGGGCCCAGGTGAGCCAATCAACGAGCGCACCTGTTGGAGCAACCATCTTGCCAGGGACCCAACCTGATCTCACCTGCCCACATCTCTGTTCCTCCTCCCACTGGAGAACAGGGCACCTGGGCACTGACTGAGCTGACAGCTCTATACGCTGGTGCTAGCGTTAACCAGTTCGAACACCAGGACACAGAGAGTCAGTCACACAGTGACAGGGCAGAAGGAACACAGATTTCCGTGCAGGGAGCCGGCAGGCAGGTGGCTCCTGCCCGGCACCTGAGCAAGCACAGGCATACTGCCTTCCAAGAATCATAGGTGAGTGATTCAGCAAGGTGTGAGGGTCAGGACCAGGGTCTAACATTCTGGGAAAGGGATTTTAGGCAGCTTCTTTCTCATTTTTAACTTGGAGTGTGCGAGTCAGAAGGCTAGATCAAAGTCTGGCTCTGCTCCTTACCAGCCATGTAAACTTGGACACACACTTCATCGCTCTTTGTCAATTCCCTCATCCACAATGAGGGAATAATCATCACAGCGACCTTTGAGAGCTATGAGAACAGTCTGTATGCAAAGTACAGGACAGGAGTTAGCAAATTACAGCCCACTGCGTATTTCTGTAAAGTTTTACTGGAACACAACTATACTCATTCATTCTATTCCATCCGTGCTGCTTTGGTGCCCAAACAGAACAGGTAGTCGTGACAGAAACCAAATGGCCCACAAAGCTGTAAATATTCACTATCCAGACCTACACAGGAAAAGTCACCCTGGCTTAAAACCATGCTGGAGCAAAATAAATACTCAAGGAATGTTAGCTATTACTTAAAACCCAAATTCACTTCCAGGATGATAAACTTGCATATGTGAACAAAGATGTAGACGCAAGCATTGATTATGGTGGTGACAAATGCAAAACAGCAATGTCAATTAACAGGAAGCTGATCAAATCAATTACGATACATCTGTGCTAGGAGATACTGCACAGCTATTAAAAGGAATGAGGGAAATCTGAGTATATATACTGCATGTGCCAACATATAAAGATCTCCAAGATCTTTGAGCCAAGATTTTCAAGTGAAAAAGTATGAGAATATACGCAATATAAGCTCATTATGTTACCAAAACAATGCACGCACAAAAACAAAAACTACATGTATGCACAGAAAAAGCTGTATACTGGGATAGAAATACTGGGGGAATTTCACTTTTAGTATAAATAGTTTTATACTGTTTAGATTTTTTAATGAGCTGAAGTCCTGTTATTTTTCTCATGGCTTAAAAATAGTATTTGAACCTCTCAGAATGTATCCAGAGATACACTTTCCAAACTTTCATGTCTGTACCCCTCAGGCGAAAACTAGAGTATAGATAAATCCTAAATGCATTATGCCAATGAACTAAGGAGGACTCACGGAGCACGTATGACATTCTGGAAAAAGCAAAACTTGTAGGAATGGAGAACAGCTCAGTGGTGCCCAGGAGTTAAAAGTGAGGGAGGGTCCCTTACAAACGGACAGCATGAAGGAATTCTGTATCTTAACTGTGATGTGAGTCCCATGACTCTTATGTATTTGTCAAAACTCATTGGATTGTACACCAAAAAGTGATTTAAAAATAAATCCAAATAAATACACATCCCTCCAAAAAAAAAAAAGAAAACCTTGGGGAGTAGAATTTCTCTGAGCCACCTATCAGCACACAAACGTATGTATTAACGCAGGAAATTCCCACCACAGATCGCTGGGGCCTCAGTCACAGCTGACGCCGCTGGAGGAGCGGGCAGCGTGGAACTAGGAATTCCTACACAGGCAAACCTGCGGCCCACGTTTGCTTACAACGTGATTCTTTCCTTCGGGCTCTGCCTGCACATCTTCTCACATGGACAACCACTAGAGACTAGTTGGCATGAAGGCCCACACCAGTGGGTCCCTCACTGGGGACACGAGTCCAGAGCGTCAGAGGAACCGGGACAGGACTTCTCTCGCATCATCACCAAGCTGCTCCGACAGGGTGACAGTTGTCAAGGACAATGGTCTGAGCTATGGTGCTGGGTATCAGCGCTGCTTCAGTTCGAAGCGTGGAAGAAAATGGCCAAGAACCACTACCGGCGTCACGGAGCTTCGCGCAGGGCACGGTGCGGCGGAGGACACGCACCCGCGCCACAGGGCGGAGCCGCTCACCGACGCGGGGGTCACCCAACCCGGGATGGACACCGCTCGTACAGAACAGCGGAGTGGTCGCGGCCCCGACGCCTCGCTCGGCTTCAAAACGCTCCTGAAACAGCGTTTCCAAGTGGTTCCCCGCTCTCTTCCCTTGCACACCCTGCCGCAAACGGAGGCACGCACCTGGGGCTTAGTGTCCCCGGCCCGGAGAGGCGGCGCCGCCCAGGGCCCGCCGCGGCGACTGAGCCCCGAGCCCGCTGTCCAGGGACGTGCAAATGGCTTCCCGGCCGGTGTCCGCGTCCCCGGCCCGGGCCTGGTCGCACGGCCGCAGGTCAAGCGCTCTGCTCCCGCTTCCCAACGCTAACGGCGATACACCCGCGTCGCCTTCGCACCAGAGTTCCACCACGTGCGGGGCCCGACCCGGGGCCAGGCTGCGCGGCGGCGGCGGGCGGACCCCCGGGGCCCCGCGGCCGTGAGGCCGCGCCGAGTAGGGCCGAGTCGGGCGGGGTGCGGGTTCTGGTCCCGGCCCGGTTCCGAGGGCAGCCCGGAGCCCACGGGCAACGGGCGAAGGGAGAAGGACGGGGGCGGCGGAGTTTCTTACCGGGCTCCGCAGCGGCGGCTCGGCGTTCCGGGAGGACCGGGACTTTCCTGCCGGAGTGAGTCAACCGGGCGGGCCGGGAATGCGCCAGGAAGCTCGCGCCTCCACCCCTTCCTCCCGGGGCGGGGGCTCTCCCGAATCGGCCCTTTCCTCCAGGCTCCGCCCCTTTGCCTAGGCTCCGCCCCTTCCTCCCGGCGCTCCGCCCTCCGCCGGGCCGTCTCTCTGTCCCGCCCTGCTCTACGCCCAGTGCGGGAGGCTGGAGGGAGCGCCCGCGAGTGCGGGACCGCGCTCCCCGCCGGCTGCTTGGACCGCCTCAGCTCTGCGGGGGTCCGCACCCTGTCTCGGGTCTCCAGGGGGCAGCAGTGGGTGGCACGAACTGCACACGACTCGGGGCGTGGACACCGAGGCCGCGCCGGCCGGCGCCCCACGGCCAGCAAGGAGACGGTGATCCGACGGCCCCCGCAGGGACCACATCTGCACAAGGGGTGAATGCGTGCCAAGGCTTGTGGGAATGGCCTTGAACTGTAACCAAAATACAGTCTCGAGAGAGGCCAATTAAAGTGACATGTGGGAACGCTGAATGGATTGAGCTTGTCACACGCTGGCTAAAACTTCGGGTTCTGAGGGAGAACAGGGATGGCCGCCAAGTGTGTGAAAATCACGATCCGTCTCATCACCCCTGTCTGTGCTAACGCAAAAAGTGACAGCAAATGGATGCTGCTAGACCAAACCTACAAATTGTCTCAATATTCGGAGAACACTTTAGAAGCACCAAGGTCCCTGCACTGCCACACAACAAAGCTCTGAGTGACTTTCTGGTCCCAGCCCACACAGATGCTGCTTCTCTCTGCCCAGGTGAGTCTCAAGGTAGATTTCAAAGGGTTTTCAAAAGGGAGGTGATGGAATACAAATTCAAGGTATAGTGTGATCATTTTAAAATATTGTAATCCCTAGAGCAAATAGTAAAAAACAAGATTAATAACTAAAAATCCAAGAGAGGAAAGAGAATGGAATGATACAATACTTGAATACTACTCCCAAGGGGCAAGAAGCACGCAGGACAGTCCAAAGAAGAGCATGCTGTTTGGCTTCAATCCACCCATATTGGTAACTACCTTAAATGAAAATGGACTAAACACTCCAATTAAACACAGAAACTGTCACACTGGATAAAATGAAACCTAAATAATAGATGCTGTTTAAAAGAGACATACTCCAAATATAAGGGCACAGAGAGGTTGAGATTAAAAAGATGGAAACCAATCTACCATGCACATACTAATAACCCTAAGAAAGTTCGAGTGGCCATTTTAATATCAAAGCAGACTTCAAGACAGGGGTGTCACCAGAAATAAAAAAGGGACATTTGATCAAGGGTCAATTCATTAAGAAAAAAATAATTTTTAGTGTGTATGTACCAAATAAGCTTTGAAATGCTTG